>JAANSP010001416.1:0-15447 GCA_036850745.1 Homidia socia
CCTTTTAACCTGTTTATTCGCAATTCGATAATATCCCAGCCGACTATGCAAATTATTTTTCATAACGCAAACCTTTTTTATATTTGGCAGTTTTCACTGCAATGCAATTTACTAAATCGTAATCTCATAGTTAAAATTTCTCCAGCCATGTCAAAGTTGACTCGTATAACGAAAATAGATTTGCCGTAATTTTTATCAGTTTATACGCGCTGCCTCGCTGAAAAAATTGCTGCGTCTACAAGCAGTTGACAAGTTGTTTGACTTTGACAGTACTAATAATTAAAATGAAAATGAAACGTTAGCCCTGAACAAAGTAATTACGCCATATGAAATGAATGAATTTATTACATGTAAATACGATTAATGATCAAGGGTTATCTCATGGTGTTTGATTCAGCATTTTCACTATGAAATTCAACTACACAAAAGTTTTTCCCATTGACTTGATGTGCAACAAGCTGTTATGTTAAGCTAATAAAATGCAGAAAATGGGTTGTTTAGTACACAAAAAATTAACTACAAAATATATCAAAATGAAACAAATGTTGTAAGTATAACCCGCTTTGCTAAATTTATCAAGAAATAAGCATTGATCGATATTCGCAAAAATACATGTGAAATACTACATCTACATGCCTGTTAGCAGAAGAGATTAGGTATGTGAGATTCAAAAGTATGCTATTCAAAATTCCTGTCGTCAACAAGAGATAAATGTATAAACTGGTTTTGCTGATGATTTATATTACTGTTTCTTTTTATGGTTAATGCCTCAGCTGCTCGAAAAATGATGCAGTTAGTTTTAAGCAGCTAATGTAAAACTGAATGTAAATATTTGTTGCACTGCTGCCTTAATTACTTGTTTTTGATAACCTTCACGATATTTATCAGGCTTGGTTTTTGATCTCAAGACGTTATTTGCACATAAAATTATTATTTTAGGATAGAAGTGATTTATTCAATTCCAGAATAGGACAATGTAAAAAATAAAGCAAATGATTGTATATATTTAGCCCATTTGACGGCAACATGAGATAAATGAAAATAAATAAACCGAAGAGTCTAAATATAGAAAAGTAGCAAAAGCGGAATTGTTTTGCAATTGTAAATTGTATTTACAGTAGAATTGAAAACGGAAAAATTTTGTGACATAACATAATTTGATGCATTATATTTTTTACAAAAGTTGTCAGGCATATTTTTTTAAATTTATTGCAGGGATGAATGATTTCATAATGCTGTTTAATTAATCCATTCCAATGCATGAAATTTTTTTTTGGTTGCTGCAACTCTTTGCACACCGTTCGAAAACAATTGATTCAATTAAACTCTTCCATAAAATCAATATTAAGATTGTAAGATTGTGTAAATAACAAAAAATTCCCTACCAAGACGTGTTCTTTATTTCCGGGCTTCATTTTCCGTGATCAAATAAAAAGCAAGCCAGATGCAGGCAAATTTAAGTAGAAAGAAACTTACAGTGTAGAACAGTGAAAGTTGGTCAAGGAAAATTTTGTTTGCTATGATCTCTGTAAGCACCTTCTACGTCCCCGAAAAGATTTTACCGGGTTTTGTTTTGTGAACAATCTCATTTTGGGAAAGTTTCACGTTTTGTGTATGCCTCATGATAAGAATACTGATACAAAATAATACATATTTTGTAATAACTATTGAGTAAATGTTTCGTAGAAAGAAAACTTCATTACTATGTATAGTTGTTATGAAATGTGTTTACACATTACCTCTAACAAGTAATTGAAAACGATTCTATATGAAACGTGCAAGCTATTCCTTTAATATTTTGAAGCTGATTTTGGCTACAAGCAGTCATCTAGCCGGCTGTGTGGAAACACCAGCAAATACACTTTCCTCAATAAAGTAATGTGTCATGCAAATTACGAGTTGAGATTGATTTTTCCACCTCATAAAACAAATATACCGAAAACATTTTCTCATATATTTGCAAGCACAACGACCCTGTCATTATGTTTACGTCGCAGACATATATGTTAACAAATTGGCATGGCAACTATACGAAGAACAGCAAATTTCCTCACTATTTTGTATGGCAATCTATTTTCGGGTATTTGAAAGGCACATAATATAACGTGCCAAAAGCGAAAGATATTTGCACCGTAGCACATGCAGTTAGTCATATGCGTTTCTGAAAAAGCAACATTTTACATTGAAAAATGAAATCTCTTGGGAAAATGCTGCATTTATTACAAGTACACTATTAAAGATGACTGGTCAGCTTGTGATCGTTTTGGCTTGCATTCCATTGAATGGTGGTTCTCAGAAGTCCTGTTTTGGCCATGCACACTTCAGTAATCTATTTTACGTCTGCACTAACATTAATGCAAACATCGTAATCGGATTTAAGAAGGAATCATGCCAACAACTATGCGATCAATAAGACAAGTTTTCTTTGCGAGAGAAGCCATTACTTAATACTTGTCCACTGATTGTATAAATCTATTCATAAAACCATCTAATTAATTTTCGCTGCTAAAATACATTGCGAAGAATTCAAATAAATGAATACACTTTTTGAAAGCCAGATTTTGTTTGAAATAAATAAATACTACACCATCATAAGCTCCGAAAAACTTGAAAAACATAACTTTGTAAATAATTTTTTTTTACAATTCAGTCATTATTTAGGCGTATGAAATTTAAGGGAATCATCCGTGGTTGAATTTTTGATGTATTTCGACGTACGAAAACAAAATTATATAATTGGATACGTACACACTAATTCTCAGCCATAGGTAGTTATTGAATTTTCTAACTTTCATTCTATTTGTAAATAATCGTTTTTTACAATTCTGTACATTATTTAGGCGTATGAAATTTAATGGAATCATCCGTGGTTGAATTTTTGATGTATTTCGACGTACGAAAACAAAATTTTATAATTGGATACCTACACACTAATTCTCAGCCATAGGTAGTTATTGAATTTTCTAACTTTCATTCTTTCATGATACGTAACCTGCAAATGCATTAAATGATCAAAGTAGTGCAGTGGTCCTATGAGAAAGTTTGTCGTAAAAATTTATTCTTATAGAATGAAGTTAAGCATTTTTTGGAAAAAGCTACCTACCAAAACAGACCACTTGTTTGTGAAAGTTAAAACATAACGTTTAGTCTTTTTTAAGTTGTCGTTATTTATTATGAAGCAAACAATTGAGTTATTAAATACAAAGCAGTAGTTAAAAACTACGATGAACAATGATTATATCAAGAAAGTTGACTTTCAATCAAGATGTGAACAGGCCCCACTCAATAAATGTACAAGCTGATACTTCTGAGCTATTCTCAAGCAAATATAAACGACAAGATTTTATTCTTATTGTAACGCACACTCGGGCATACACATTTCTATAGCGGTCTAGTTTAAAAATACGATGAAAAATGATGGCATCTTGACTGCCAATCAAGATATGAATAGGCCCCAGTCAATGGATCTACAGGCAGATAAATCTGAGCTATCTACAACAAAATATAAACGACAAGATTTTATTTTTATTGTAACGCTCACTTGGGCATACAAATTTCTATAGCGGTTAGCGGTCCATCATTGCAATGCTCCGTTACAAATCCAATCACAAGTAATGAACCAAGTTTTTGCAGCCATTGTCCAGTCAACAGTAAATGGTAGCGGGCATTTGCTTTGTAAGTACTTTCATTTCCAATAATGGCAAGTGTATGAAACATTTTCATGCTAAAGAAAAATAAATACATGCGTCCCAACTTTCTCCACAGTCTTTCAAAAGCTCTTGTGGGACGTACATGCTGCGGGATCTGCTGCTGAATAGGAAAAATCTTCGCAATAATACGGGAGAAGCGAAGCTTGTAATGCAACTCGTAAGTAAAAACGTTATGCGATTGTACGGCACAAAACACAGTTTCCTTTTTTGCTTAATACGAACTCACTGGAGCGTGGATCAAACATATTCTTTTCTGCAACTAAAAATAAGTAAATTTGCTCACAGATGTTCAGCCGGCCTATTTTAAATTGCGTTGTTCCAAAGCTCACGATTGGCAATAAGAGCAGTATAAATCTGCTTAATTTATTTAAGATGAAAGCAGTGTTACTAACTATTCTTCTAGCCCATATTAAACAATTTATAAAAAGCACTTGGAAGGCTCACAAGAGATTTTTGTGATAAACTGATATACGGATTAAATTATGATTTTAATGATATGCTTTGGGGTTTTTTGGAAATAAGCTGACTAAATGTCGTCAGTGGTTTCCATCATACACCGGCATATGTTTGCATGTCTTGAGATTCTGCTATTTCATTTTTAAAATATAAATACTCATTAAATGAAAATTGTAAAGGTTGTATAAGACGCATATGTACATAGTTCCACTGAAATGTCATTAAATATTCTATTTACGTACTCTATGCACATTTTAACTGCAAAAAACGAATAATAATATTTCAAAATTACGCAATCCAGTTAAAATATAGCACTGGGGTAAGACGATATTTTCGGGAAACGAGGTCATTCCGAAAAAAATGAGGTTACACGAAAACCTTAACACAGTTTTTTTATGAAACAGCAAAATTCCATGAAAAAATGAATTGAGTTTTGAGGCAAATATCAGTGGCACGAGTCAACTCGGGTTAATCAAGTATTACGTTTGTTAAGTTCAAAACGTGCAGGAATTCATTTCCAAATAGAGTGCTGAAAGCTGCATGTTTAAAACTTCTTTTTAAGCCATACAAAAGAATGCGAGGGCAGTGCACAGGTATTTATTTTGCCTTTAAACCATGTACAAAGAAATGATGCAGAAAATGAACAAAACTTTATTGATACTACCTGTATCAGTTTATTCAATGACATTGCTTCAATTCTCTCACTTTGTAAAATTCTCACCGAAACACTAAGTTATTGTGCATCAAAAATGTTTCCACTACTTTTATTTCTGTCTGCAAAGGTGTTCTTTAAAAACAATAATATAGCCTGTAATTGTTCAAAAAGAACCAAATAAAAGGACAGTGGTAAAAAGGAGCATTTTAATGCATTTTCATTATTACGATTTCATAGCAACGAAAAACCAGTAAAAATATTCTTCCATCGAAAAAGAAAAACTAACTAACAGTGTTTAGTTTAAGTGCATATGTACTACTTTGTAAACTGCTAGTTCTGTTGTTTTCCATATTCTATGGATCAATATCTTGTCTTAAATTTGTAAGAAACAGAAACAACCAATTATAGCGCTCATCAACCGTGTAATTTAACTCACTCAGAAAGCGGCCTTCCAAAATGTAGCGGTTCGAAATCACTACATAAAATTTCAATAAAAGTGCTAAGCTGTGAAAAGTAAAACTTGTTTGATGAGGGTTCCCAATACTTTTCTCTAAATTTAATTATGCTTTTCTTACTCAGCTTCTTCTGACTGCTGCGCAAAAACTTTTTTCTCTTTGTTCAATTCCATTTTTTCCACACCTATGAGGGTTCCCAATACTTTTCTCTAAATTTAATTATGCTTTTCTTACTCAGCTTCTTCTGACTGCTGCACAAAAACTTTTCTCTTTGTTCAATTCCATTTTTTCCACACCTTGTTAAATGCGATGTATAAGAGCAAATGGTAGGAAACCTCAGCTCAGCATAAAGTTAGTTTTGTATTTTTTTGGCATGGAGTCACTCAATATCATTCATCAAATCAACCATTTTTTTTGCATAAATGCTTCATTATTGCCACATAGCTATGTGAATGCTAATAAATATGTTCACCTGTTTTAAATATGAGTATGGAGAACAAACGTAATGTGAAAGTATAATTAATTATTAGTTGCAGAGTAAAACCTAGACAATCATTTCTGTGCTTTCACTCTAAAGCTTTTTAGGATCATTAAAAATATTTTTGATGAACAAAGAAAAGTTTCATTAACAACCTCCGTCAGTGGTTTGGAAAAAAATCAGAGGATGATGTGTATAAAGCCGAATAAAAAGTTTATTTTACGTGCAAAAGACATTATTGATTTATTGAATGTATGTAGGTCTTCGACCATGGAAGCGGGTGCATGCAACAGCAAGCCAACGGCAGACATGGACAAGCAGCACAAGAGTAAAGACAGATTCGAAAGTAAGAGCAAAAGGAAAGATGTTGCTTTCTTCAGTTCGCAGTATTCTGCTACTTTCCTCACAGACCACATCACACTTTTGCTTTCTCCCAGTTTGATATCAAAATGGGGGAACCTGAAACATTCTTCTCCAACTGCACAGACTTGTTTGGGGCGAACTGCTCAACACCATCTGCATCTCCACTCACTTTAAATATTTTAACAAACGTCAATGTCAAAAACGACAATGAGACTGACTATTGCGAGATCAATCCAAACAACTGCATGCCGTCCGAGTTGACTACGGTCAGTACATTTTCCCTGATTTGCGTTGCCGCGTACTGTCTCGTTTTTGTAGTTGCAACCACAGGCAACATAATCACGTTCAAGTCGTTGTGGCGTCAGTACAAAGTGACCAGCAGCAGGATTTCCCTGCTCCTTTTACATTTGCACTCTGCAGACCTGATTGTTTGCTGCACTCTTATTCCAACGGAAGTATTTTGGCGGTTGACAATTGCATGGCGAGGAGGAAATCTGCTTTGCAAATAAACTCAGTTTCTCAGAGCTTTCGGACTCTTTCTAAGCTCACTAGTTTTGATTTGCGTTAGTTTGGACCGGTTTATGGCCATTGTGTTCCCGTTGAGTGTGATTAAAACGAGAGCGTTTACAAGAGTAAAGCTACAACTTTTCTTTGCTTGGATATTAGCCGTGGTATTTTCGACGCCACAAGCTGTATTTTTTGGGATACTAACTCATCCACGCTACTCCTCATTTACGCAGTGTGTAACCGCCGAGTTTTTAAATCAATCTAGTGACGCTCATGTCTACAGTATATTTTCTGTTGTGGTGATGTACTTTGTTCCACTGCTTGTCATTTTATTTACGTACACAGCCATAATTGCCAAGCTTGTTTGGAAATCTAGAAAAAGCTCACATTGCAATGTGCGTGTATTACGTACAAAGCGCGACTCACTAAAGGGAAAATCTAAAGGTGAATTTCTATTTTTTCTTATATTTTATTAAAAAAACACAATAAATAAAAATTTTGGAAGCAGTTTGTAAAACGAAAATGGATTGAAATGAATATTCTAGAAAATGATCGCGCATCTTTGGTTGCCCTTGAGTTACGATGCAGTGGCAATGCAGAAAAGAAAATTTCAAAGGCAAAGCGGCGTACACTTCAGATGACAGTTTTGATCGTAACCTCATATATTTTCTGCTGGACTCCATCGTCATTCATGACATTATGGTAAATGAAACAAATTACATTTACAATGTTTAAAATAAGTTAAAAATATATCGTGCGAGGAGAAACTCAAAATGTGTATTGTGTAGACTGTCATTTTCAAAAACTATTTATTTTACAGGTACATGGTGGATTGGGAAGGTGCGGAGAAAGTGGATCCTCGCGTTCAAGACGCTCTATTTTTAATGGCTGTAGCAAACTCGTGTATTAATCCGTGGATATACGGTGCATTTTCTTACTACGGAAGAGTCAAAAGAAACGCCCAGGATTACCAATCAATAGCAATTAAATTAATTTTACCAAATATATAGAAATATTATTCTAATTCTTTCTGAAAATCTACCTCACAATAAAAATAGCAATTACGACATTCAAATAATTATAGTTCTCATGAGATTTAAGAAAAACGGTTGTGTATTAAATATACCTAAGCTAAAGGCACTCTAAAATGTTTATACAGGTTTTGTGGAAAAACATAAATATTTTAAATTTTTATTTATTTTAGCATGTTTTAGAATGAGTAAATAAATAAAAATAAAATACAAAGAGAAAGAAATCATAAAAACAAATTAAAAGCATATTCGACATAAACTACAGATTTGGAATGCTACACAGAACGTTTCCCAGGATTCACTTTGTACTGGATTTATCTGGAATCTATTCGCGTACCCCCTTACCTTCAACTTTCACAGTTTGCCGAGTGCGTATCATTTGATGAAACAAAACAAACCATAAAAAATGCACTTGAAATGGGCTTGACATTGAAAAATTCATCTACCACGTTGCATAAAGCCACAATTAAAATTACAAGAATGTGTCATTCGAGTAATTGATATTTCGTTCTCCAGTACCCGACCGGCATTTGATTATTATTAAACAGCGCAGATAAACAAAATCAAAGGAAGGTATACGGTTGCTATTTTTAAGGCTGAAACTGGTAAACAAGTACCCAGATGCCTGCATTATATAACGCGTACCCCCTTACCTTCAACTTTCACAGTTTGCCGAGTGCGTATCATTTGATGAAACAAAACAAACCATAAAAAATGCACTTGAAATGGGCTTGTCATTGAAAAATTCATCTACCACGTTGCAGAAAGCCACAATTAAAATTAAAAGAATGTGTCATTCGAGTAATTGATATTTCGTTCTCCAGTACCCGACCGGCATTTGATTATTAGTAAACAGCGCAGACAAAAAAAATCAAAGGAAGGTATACGGTTGCTATTTTTTAAGCTGAAACTGGTAAACAATTACCCAGATACCTGCATTATATATGGCCACATTGAAATCACAGCCTCAAATGCTCAATGTGAAAACGTTGATCACCAATTATATATTGACGGTGGCAATGGAATTTTCTGTGGTTCGACTCTTTGGGAGATTTTGAGAGAAACATAATCTACGATTTCCTACGCACTTTGGTATCCTGTTTTCATGTTCCCCCTGAAAAATTTATAAAGCCAGATGCATACTCACCTTGAAAATGTCCTTTGTCGAGGTCAAATGGTCAATTATAAATGCACCTAAGCAATTTTACAGCAGTAATTTCAAACGGTGTATTGCATTTTTGTGTGATATTACTTTAGGTAAATTATTTTTACTGGAACTGGAAGTTTAATGTTTATAACAACCTTTCACAATGAAAGTGGCTGAACCAAACGAAAATTCAAATTTCCGGCAAAGTTCTTAGTTTTATTAATCTCCGGCAACTTGAATCAACATTTAAACAAGTAAGCATTGAATTTAATCACGTAGGAATTTCTTTCAAAAAATNCTTGTTTGTTGTGCATGTCAAATGAGGATGAGATTAGCAAAGTCGTCCTCACGTACACCCAACATTTGAGCAAATATGAATTAATAAATATTAATTAGAACATCCAGAGACGTACGTAGTATGTGCTAAGGAGTCAAAACAATTGCGATGTTTTCTCCGGAATTCGATTTAGAACGGTAATGAAAATCTATCACGTTTAAGTTACATCCATCTTTTTTTACATAGTGTCATAAAGTACAAGTATTCAATTTCAATTAGGTCTAACCATGCTACTGTTTCTTGGGAGAAGCCACCTAAAATATTGGTGCAACAAAACCACCATGTACAATTTCCATTGCGATCTTCACTTGGTATAATACTACGCGTTATGGTTCCCCGAACTGGTTTGAGCGTAACAAAAAACAAAAGTATTAAAAAAGTGATTTAAATATTGAAAAAAGCCTGAAAAAAGTGTAATCAAAGCATGAGTTTATTTGTTTACCATAGAATTTTTTTACCGGTTTGTTTCCAATAATACTCATGCACGTTACAGACATGTGATTACTTACAAATTTTTTCGCTTACTGCACAACGTTTTAGAAAAAAATATTATTACGCTTGATAGTTAGTTTGGACCCAACATTTAAAAGCATTGAAAGTGCTAATATTCTAATTGACACAATTCATTGGATATGCAAACATACAGATTGAAAAATAAGTTGGAAAATACCATACTTTTTACAACATCAACATGAAAAAAAATCCAATTAAAAAACTGATTTAAATATTGAAAAAGCCTGAAAAAAGTGTAATCAAAGCATGAGTTTATTTGTTTACCCAAGAAATTTTTGTACTGACTTGTTTCCAATATGTAATACTCATGCACGTTACAGACATGTGATTACTTGCAAATTCTTTTGCTTACTGCGCAAAGTTTTAGAAAAAAATATTATTACGCTTGATAGTTAGTTTGGACCCAACATTTAAAAGCATTGAAAGTGCTAAAATTCTAATTGACACAATTCATTGGATATGCAAACATACAGATTGAAAAATAAGTTGGAAAATACCATACTTTTTACAACATCAACATGAAAAAAAATCCAAAAATTAGTGTGCTAATTTGAACATTAACTCGTGTAGTTGCAAATATAGTACAAAATGTTTTTGGGAGCTTACTTGTAGCATGTGCGAATTTCCCAAAGAAATATTTTTTTTATAAACTATGAACTCAATGAACATTGCTTTAATTATCCTTTGATTCATTACTAATTGTATATATTTTATACTTGTATTCAAGTGTTCCTGGAACTTTTATCTAAATCCTTTAACAATAGAGTATTTCCTCTGCATAAATATTTTCCAGTATTACTCAAGGTTTTTTTCAGATTCATTACTAATTGTATATATTTTATACTTGTATTCAAGTGTTCCTGGAACTTTTATCTAAATCCTTTAACAATAGAGTATTTCCTCTGCATAAATATTTTCCAGTATTACCCAAGGTTTTTTTTCAATTTAATTATTTTTAGCAAAAATAATTTCAATGCTTTTGTTTTTTTAAACAGATATTTGCTCTCTAATAAATTTTTCCTCCTTTTTAAGTCTACAATAGTACAGCACCACTACTTATCTAAGCAGTCTACATCATGGGTATAATTGCAATGACTACGCTACGGAATTTCCTTTTCATATTTTTTACATCTACTACATTTATAATAAACGTAGAAGCCTGCATTTCAAATCTAAATTTCAAACTTCCAAATATACTTCCAAATATACTCCCTTCGTTTGTAGCAAAAGAAACATCAACGCAAAATATCTGGGACGGTATGGATCTCAAAAGGACAACCAATAAATCCTGTGGTAGCACAACTTTGTTGAATTAATTATTTATTAGGCAACCAAAAGTTGGTCACAAAAAGGTTTCTTACAAGTCTCTCCTTTTCAGAATGTGGTATCTTTAATCCGAAAAACTGGACAAGTCCTTGGAATCTCTTTGTCTACGTAACTAGCACTGTAGCAAATCAAACTTGTACAGGAACAATCGTAGCCTCCAATTTACTCGTGACATCACACAAATGCCTGATTTATTTCCGGAAGGAAAATGCGCCTTTACGACATGCTCAAAATACGAATGTCAGACAAGGACCGTGCAATGCCAGTACTGGAAGAAGTGACTGTGACAAACACAAAAGTGTGGCGAGCCAATACTGCCGTATTTAAAGTGGTCGAAATATTTTACAATCCGCAGTACGCTCAAAAATCTGAAATGGACAAGTAATGATATGGATTCTTAACTTGCCCCTATAAAGTATAAGATTTCCATTTAAGATTAGAATTTTACCAAATAGTTTTTTTTCGTCTTCAGGTTTACGGAAAGTGACCTAGTCATTATCAAAGTTGCAGAAAATCTTTTCTCACATTCGGGAAGCTTCTCTCCAATTTGTGTGCCGTTTTATGATAAAATGAGGATGGATAACCTGCCTTCGTTTTACTACAATGTTGCTACTGAGCGCACCAACTCGCAAGAATCTGACATTCCCTTTCGGCATTTTGGAACAGTTCGGAAACCGCCGCTGTGCTACCAGCATTTATATGGTAGTGACATGCCTCAAGAGGCAGAAATGATGTACAATAATACGCTGTGTTTTGAGTTTGGGGCCATAGAAACACACACAGTAAGTGAATAACTTGCTTTAAATATTTTTTGTGACTGAAATATTGCCATCAAAGAAAGTTGTGGCAGATAGCATTATGAATTTGTATTAAAAATTTAATTTGAATTGTGAGATGATTTTAAGTATTGTCTCTTTGAATTGTAGAAAGTTATAGGCGGACCAGTTATCTACAGCCACAAAGATAGCAGTGGAGATGGGGAAAATTCCGTTGCGTTTCTCATGGGAGTCGCAACAGTTATTTCAAGCGAATTTGCATCCGGTTTCAAAGTTTCCGCTGGTTTTGAAAATGTATATTTTTCTCCAATAAAGCCTCTGGTCAAGTTTATTGAGTATTACGACTGACATTTCCATACACGACTCTGGAGATGTTAACATCAAAGCTGAGGCAGATGACATTAGGATTTTTATTTAAAAAAACAATTTGAATTGAGATGATTTTAATGATTGCCTTTGTATCTTATAGAAAGTAATAGGTGGGCCAGTTATCTACAGCCACAAAGATAGCAGCGGGAACGGGGAAAATTCTATCGCGTTTATCATGGGAGTCGCAACAGTTATTTCAAGCAAACTTGCATCCGGTTTCAAAGTTTCCGCCGGTTTTGAAAATGTATATTTTTCTCCAATCAAGCCTCTGGTCAAGTTTATTGAGTATTACGCCAGCAGAAAATCAGAGGACAGTGTGTGGTGCAAGACGCCAAAATTTAAGCCACAAAATATTATTCCCAACACAATGGATGTCTATCGTCTGCACGCCACCAAATGGCCTTGGGAAAACCTAAAGGGAGCCAGTTGAACGTGATGAGTCTTTAGACTGCGGTACAATCAATTAAAAAAATATTCGTAGCAAAACTGTGCTCTTTTAGAGGTTTCAAATTTCCAAAAAATCCTCCCTTAACCATGTTTAAGATAATAGCAGATTATCCAAGCTGCCTTTTTAATTTTGCAGTTTGTGGCGTTCCAAAGTCAGGTCTCGGACGAATTGCAGGCGGTTCGGAAGCACCTAGCCACGAGTACGGTTGGATGGCTGCACTTATTGTATTTAATCCAAATGGAGGGGGGCATCTCTGTGGTGGAGCGATTATCAACGATCGCGTTATTTTAACAGCGTATTGTGTACTTTAGCACTTAATTATAATGCTTATTACGTAATAGTAGTAGCCAATCACAGCCAGCATTAAGTAAGGCATTTAGCCTTTCTATCTGTCCACTCTTCTGCCAAGCATTTCAACATTGTTTTTCAAAGAATAGTACAATCTTGTTTTAAGACAATGGACTTGCTAACTTTGCCGTGTCCGTCTGCCCGAGCTTTTATAGAAGCATAATAAATGACATCATTATTAAAAAATGTTTTAGAGCGCACTGTATTGTTGGTGAAAAAGAGATTAAAGACCGTCAGCAGAAAATGTGGACCGATCCTGAGCAAATAGAGGTGACAATTAATGTACACAGACGTGAAAGAGATCCCGAAGAAATAAAATTAGATGTCGCTGCAGTTTTATTTCATCCAGGCTATGTTATTGCCCGCGCTTCACAGTAACTTTTTTTTAAATCCCATTGAGATCTAATACAGAAAATGTGGACCGATCCTGAGCAAATAGAGGTGACAATTAATGTGCACAGACGAGAAAAAGATCCGGAGGAAATAAAACTAGATGTCGCTGCAGTTTTATTTCATCCAGGCTATGTTGTTGCTCGCGCTTCACAGTAATTTTTTAAAATCCATTGAGATCTAATAATTTATTTAGTTTTATTTTATCTCTTGTCGGGTATTATAATATTTTATACTTTTTTGCAGTCAACCGTACTATGATTATGACATGGCATTGCTGGTTCTGACTAAACCGCTTACATTTTTGAACAATGGAACAAACGTACTACCGATTTGCCTTTCAGCACCGGGAGATTACATGCATGTTGTAGGGAAAAATGCAACGGTAATTGTAACTGTGTGTAACGTTACAAGTAAAAATTATAAAAATATCCAGGTTTTTTATAATATTTTATTGCGTCCAGGTAGCTGGTTGGGGAAAGTAAGTAAATCTACAATTTTTGATGTTAATTTCAAACAAACAAATGAATATTCAAAAAACGTGGCAAGATGTTTTCACGAATCAATTCATTTTTCCTTCAACCAATTTATTATTTAGGATGGACCCGGTGCGTAATTTTTAAACATAAAGTTTAAGTGAGTTTTTGAAATCTTGTCATTTTATCATTTTATTTATGCATAGTTAATTTACTTTGTCTAGGAAAGGGATGATTCAATGGCTGAAGCGCTGCAGCAAATTACCGTGCCCGTTCAACCGTTGAGTGATTGCCAAAAAGAACCTTTTGTTACAGTCACTGATAATTTCCTTTGTGCTGGGACATTTAATCGGTACAAAGATTCGGCACAGGTGACATTTTATAGTGTAAAATTTAAAAGAAAACGTTCATGCAAATTTAGCAATTGTTGAATTTTCTAACTTTCTTTCTCGCGGTGGCTTAGGGAGATTCAGGTAATTTTTGAAAACATATTGCTAAAATGTGTCTTGAATGTTGCAACTTGTCGTAAGTTTAATTTTTATTTTAACCTTGTATGCAGGTGGTCCCATGATGGTTCGAGACCCTGCTACTAATCAATGGTATGAAGTGGGATTAGTAAGTTTTGGTTAGTGTTTATGCGTACCTACAACGGGAGTTTATGCCAAGCATTAAAATATATTGCTAAAATGTGTCTTGAATGTTGCAACTTAGTCGTAAGTTTAATTTTTATTTTAACCTTGTATGCAGGTGGTCCCATGATGGTTCGAGACCCTGATACTAACCAGTGGTATGAAGTGGGATTAGTAAGTTTTGGTTAGTTTTTATGCGTACCTACATCGGGAGTTTATGCCAAGCTACTTTTGATGAGCTGCATAATATTTGGTTCTATAAAATTTATTCTTCCATTATTAGGTTACGACATGAATGACTCCAATGAAACAATTGCATTGTATACGGATGTCCAAAGTTCGAAGTTTTGAAAACGCAACATACTACATACATTATTAATTTAAAAGTATTTTATTAAAATTTATAATTACATAATATTTGGTTCTATAAAATTTATTCTTCCATTATTAGGTTACGACATGAATGACTCGAATGAAACAATTGCATTGTATACGGATGTCCAAAGTTAGAAGTTTTGAAAACGCAAAATACTACATACATTATTAATTTAAAAGTATTTTATTAAAATTTACAATTCATTTTGTTTTACTGCAGAGCTACTTCCTTTTGTCGACTACCATTCGAGAAGGGTTGGGGCAAAATGGTGCGCTCAAAAAAGAAGCTGAGAAATGGCAAGAAATGTGCCAATAATTGTACATCTAAATATATAGTTATAATTTTTTACTTAATAATTTCTGCAGTAAAAATCGTATCCCTTTTTGGATTCAAACAAGTCAAAAATAAAAACATCAGAGTTTTTACTTTTTCTTTGTGAGTTTTAAAGATTGGTGGCAGTGCCATTCTGTCACTTCATAACGCCATCAATAACTGGAGCGCATTTGGGAATTTTGCTGTTGCTTTCATATAATTTTCTGCTCTAAACTCCATACAAAAATCTAGTCCCCTTCAAGTGTATTATACCTTCCCGACTTTTTTCCGGGGTTATCGACCAACTCACTCTTGAATACATTCAGTTATTTACAGACAGTGCCA
>JAANSP010001418.1:0-15443 GCA_036850745.1 Homidia socia
TCTTGTGTTTAAAATTAGTCTGATATACAGCCCAATTATTAATTAAAGTTTACATTGAATGCAATCATCAGCTCAATTATTGTATGAATGGAAATTTACCTACCCGTTTTGATATTAAATGAATGAACGAAGCAAACATAAGTATTTTACTGTAGACAAATGCCTGAACTGAAACAAAAATCGATTTTTATTATGATAATTAGTCAATTTGTGTCAAAAAAGTTAGAACTGAAGATTCTAGACTAATATTATAAGATTTAAAAGCAATAATCAACTGGTTTATGTCCACTTTTTAGGTGGTTTCGTATAGCATGAGAATACCACATCAAGTTTCCTAAAAGATTTCTTGTGTTCCCATTGATTACATCATTTATGCAATTCCCGTCTTGATCTATCGTCGTATGCACGCTTGGAATGGAGACGAATCCAGGAACACAAAGTAAACCCAGTTCGCATGCGTAAGGTCTCACCATATTCAATGCTCTCATTGCACCCGTAGTGCCCATGGTATAAGTTATTAGACCTGCTGGTCTATGTCGAAACTCCTGTGGTGGTACCGAGTTCATCATATTAAGAAGTGCGGGTGGCATGAACCCATTGTATTCAGTAGATAAAATCAAAAATCCATCCGCTTTCCTAATGGTCTTTGACACTGTCTTCATCCAGATTGGGACTCTCTCTGACTTTTTCAAATAGTGCATGGGTTGTCTGTTCAGTTGGCATTTGGGATCTAATTCTAGAGGATCCAAAGTGGAAATCGAAACCTTTTTGGTGTGTTCTTTCACTGAATTCAGAACATACTTCGCAACTCGGTCAGCCATTCTTCCCTGGCGTACGGAGCCCAGAATGATTACAATTTGTAAGGGCTTGTTTCTGGGAGACATCCTAGTAGTACGTGAGAGAGATAGTTATTTACAGGATCGGATTTCATAAAAGTATAGGATGTGATGGGTGTATTGAGGTAATGCAATAAAAATGAAAATACTTTTTCTCTTAATACAGCAACAGATCACTCGAGTAGGCTTGCGTGTGGGTGTGTACTTATCGAAAGCAATACAACAAAATAATGTCACTTTATTGTGCCGAGTCAATTAAAACTTTAATTCAACACTAAGTATATTCAGATCTTATAACCTTGAAAATAAGATTCTCTATACTTACACAATAGTTAATAATTAAACGACTTAATCATAGTATATTTTGGTATATTGGCATACACCTATTTTTATTCTAGCCTACTTTTTATCGATTTGTAATACATTTTTGTCTATGGTTGCAAATTATTGTAGTTTTAAAAATAACGTTATTTAATTCATCTTTACATACGTTTATTACAGGAGGTCATGCAGCAAAAAATAGAGGAACAAATACATTTGTACACACTTAACACTATGACACATTGGAAAAAACTATGTAACGTCTTCGGAAACATTATTTGTGTCCTCCCTTCTTTTCACACATTTTAATAGAGCTGCATTTCCATGACTTATAACAACAACAAGTGCCTAAAAATAGGATGAAGACAATTCTGGGACAAACTATAACTATACCATTCACAGCCCATTTTCACAGCGCATCCATGTGTATTGTATGGAAGTGAAATGAAGTAGCTAACTATTTTTTTGCAAAAATACATACATTTTCTTCATCTAGTACATAGTTTTAATGCTGAAAATATACAATGGGAGGTTTTAATCTAAAAATCTGACATGCACGGTTGTTGATGCGTCATCTGCTTTCGACACAATTGACTTTTCACGGTGGTTCAATTATATTGATAACTCTATTACACATATATATACAACAAACAACAATATATAACGAAATAACTGAAAATACGGTTTCGAAATAAATTCAAGATGATACAAACTAACGGAAGATATTACTACTGCTAGGCTGAAACACTAAGTTTCAGGTTGTCGTTGCAGCTGTTGTGGACCCTGACCCTGGCTCGAATTTCTCTACTCCACCTGTGTAATTGTTCATCCTCTTGCAAATTCGATAATGATTAGCTAGTCTAAATCGGAACTTGAATTTTTTTCCACAGTTCATGCATTGAAACTGGGGTGCCTTTCCACATTCAAGTTTGATATGCCGTTGACATGAAGCCATATGTCGGTATCTTCTAAAGCATTTGGGGCACTCGTAGACTCCATCGGCATCTGACCGACATCCCTCAGGTACGTGAATGAATCTTTTCGCCTTTGGTGTTTTCCTTTCTTTGGCTTGAAAATACAAATTAAGAATATTTGAGAATACTCTGTCATTTCTGTGACCTTACTAATAATTACTACTGTGAAAAATGCAAATAACAAGAGAAAATGCCAATTTTTACTTACGGGTGTTTGTCCGGCCTATTGGATTTCCATTTTGTCGATTACTGCTATGGGCTATTGGTTCTTTAAAGAAATTAAATGCATAAAACCAAATGAGCACATGAAGGAGGATTAATGACATTATGGAACAGTAGTACTTAAAACATGGAAGCTCACCATTTTCTCCAACGTTTGGTAATATCATCATTTCTTCTTCACCATGCTGCCCTTCCTGCACAGCATCCCTTTTATTACTACTGCGAAAAATGCAAATAACAAGAGAAAATGCCAATTTTAACTTACGGGTGTTTGTCCGGCCTATTGGATTTCCATTTTGTCGATTACTGCTATGGGCTATTGGTTCTGTACAAAAATTAAATGCATAAAACCAAATGAGCACTGAATACATGAAGGTGTATTAATGAAATTATGGAACAGTGAACAGTAGTACTAAAAACATGGAAGCTCACCATTTTCTCCAACGTTTGGTAATATCATCATTTCTTCTTCACCATGCTGTCCTTCCTGCACAGCATCCCTTTTTCCGGCTGACATGATTTCAAACTGTGATATTTGGAACTGATTAGCTTGATCTGTGTTCATCAAGTCTGAAGTTCCGGAAGAGTGAATAAAAGTTGCTGAAGAGGTTACTGCTTGAAGATGGTTAGTTACTGCTGATGTAGAAGGTAAACTGGCTTCGACAGCAGACGCAAAGTTAACTGCAGCATCAGCATGATGAAATGATGCAAAAATATCGTCAGTTTGGTCTGCAGCCTTTTGCAAAGTACTTGTTGATGAAAACACACTTACGGGAGAAATACTGGGTTGATTCTGCATTCCCAAACCTTAAAAAAACAATAAATGCATTTTTGCTATTTGCCTAAAATGCTTTGTTTTGTTAACTATTTTTGGAAATAATAATAGTACCATCTGCAGCGGTATTCATTGAATTTGGTACTCCTGATTGAACTCTACTATTATTAGGTTCCATCCGTCTGGTTGGTGCATTTACTGGTTGTTGACCATGACCCATATTGTCTTGTCTTCCACAATCGGATCGGCCATTGTCTTGATAATCATTGGATTGCATATTTTGTTCCTGTTCATTTGGTGAAAGGTCTGAGAGTCCGCGAATCTTTAGAGCTTTCGCTACATGGATGAAGGACATTAAATCTCTCTGCGGTAGCTGAACTTCGCCCTTGTACATATACTTCAACACCGCCTCAAGTTGAGTGTACGTTACATTTGTCAGAAAAATTATAGGTTCCTTGTCCTTGTGGGGGGCACTAAGTAATTCCTGTACAAAGTATAATAAAAAATCTTCAATGAAACGATTTCTGTTTGCTTTAGCTCCATTATACTTAAAAAAGACTGTCTTTACTGTACTGTCTACCTGAAAATACGGGCTACACACAGAAAGGACGACTCTGTGCGCTTTCAAAAATCGTCCTTCCGCGGCCAGCGTTATATCAACCAGATTTTCATTTCTAAGCAGCCCTTCCAATTCCGACCAGGTAGATGAACGATGATCTGTCCACCGCAACTGGACATGCTGAAGTTGTTGTAACTCCATCATGTATATACTCTGTACACTTTTAATAAAACTTCAAATTCCAAATCTTTTCACCTTTGCAGTAGTGTCATTTATAAAATGATTATAAAACCTCCAAACAAAACTACAATCACACAAGACAATATTAGTCCTATCTATAACCTTCAACTTCCTGAGCGTGAGTGTGCTTTCAAACAACANGAGTGTGCTTTCAAACAACAAACTTTTTTCCAAACGTGTGAAAATACACTGTATTTACTAACAAAAGAATCAACGATTATCGGTTATCAATCAAGTCTTATCCTTTTCTTTACATTATAGATCGCAAGGAATGAGTAGTGTAAATTGACCTTCTGTCATTATTTTTGCAAACCTTTATGCGCATTTAAAAATATTGTTTTAAACCCCCTTTTTGAGCTTTTCTTTAACTCGACATTTCAGAATATAAACAAAAACCAGCCGTCCTGACTGCATCTGAGAAATCCTTTTCTTTACATTATTATAGATCGCAAGGAATGAGTAGTGTAAATTGACCTTCTTTCATTATTTTTTCAAACCTTTATACGCATTTAAAAATATTGTTTTAAACCCCTTTTTGAGCTTTTCTTTAACTCGACATTTCAGAGTATAAACAAAAACCAGCCGTCGTGACTGCATCTGAAATACATATTGTACCTACTACTACTATACATCATTAAAAGGAGCAGATGCGTTTAGGCATTTAGGTACACACATAGAGAACATACATTACATACATTACATACATGAGCAAGAGTACATGCATACCTAATACCTATAAAACTAATGATGATGAATGTTCAATGTTTACTTTTTGTATCTGAACTTGCTTAAAACATTGTGCTAGGCAAAATCACGCCGAGTTTTACAGATAAAAAACATTAGCATAGCTCTCTCAAATTCTAAAAAACAGCAGATACCTCTTCTCCTCTCTTTGTAAATACGCTATATAAGAATGCCTAGGTAAAGTAAATGTTATAAATAATGATAGGTAGATCGTAGATGTAGACTCTATCTATTAGAGTGGCCAGTGGAGTTGGATGGAAGTTCTTAATAGGTTATAGTTATAGAATGTATAAATAGCCTCTCTTCGAATCCAGAAATACCCATTACCCATTCATTACTAACTTTACGTTATAGAAATTTATAAGGCTTCATGTTTCATTTCATCATGTGTCATGAAATAATGTATTTATTTCTTCACGTATCAATAATTTTATTCAGCTTTTTCCACCCACATCAAGGATCCACAAATTGAAATCAGGACTGGAAACCGATTTCTATATAGTCATTAGAACGGAAATCAAATAAAAAAAACATTCAGTTGATGAATGCTAAAATCGAAAGTGTAATCAAAATCATGTTTAAAAAAAATGAAATGAGTTTTATATGGACTGGGTTTAGACAAGAAAAATGTGCTCCATTTCCATCATAATGATCTCTTCACTTTTTAAGCCATTTTCATGACATTTGACATTTAGTAAAATTGGGCATGAATCCGATATACCGGATGCCCGATCCCATGATATCATTTGCATGCATCTGCTTGTATTTTGCATTATTATTACTGCTCGCTACGACGACGATTTACTAGATTAGAGACAGAGACTAGGCCACCAACAACAGCGATTAGCCGGCTGAGGCTCATTTACTTGTCTACAGGTCTACTATGTCTATGTATTTACAACAACTATTCAACTTCTATCTTCATTGCAATAAGACTACACACAATTTCCATCAGACATAAGCGGTAGAAAATTTGGGGCATACTGTGTCATTGCCAATTTGTAATTTTCTATTTTTATTCGTGGTCCATGCTATCATTTCTATCTATACCACTTTACTGATAAAGTCGGTAGTATTTATTTACGTGCAAAAAATCATAGCAAATTTTTTTTTCAGAGGGAGGACAGATAGATGAGCCGATGAGCGAGAGTAAACAACAACGGGCACGAAGAAAACTAGCACGTTTGTTTAGATTTACATATTTTAAAGAATTGATTTGTTTGGTGTTATTGTGAAATGAGCAATTAAAATATTATAAAAGCATGATTGAATGACATTTCTGACATTTGACAATGTCGGAATTACAATATATTATTGATTGTTAATTGAAATCGAAAGTGACATTTTACAAAGAATAAATGTCAATGCACGAGTCTACTGCGTGCATTTAGGTTGCTTACCTTGCCTTTTGCCAGTGCTATTTTGTGGTGACGTGGTGGGTGGAAGGAAGGCAAGGGTGGAAACAGTTTTGGGAAAGAAATTGTTGTTAAATATATTCCTCTATCAAAGAAGTCTCCAACCTCATCATTGTACGATCATTATCTCAGCCGGCTGCAGCTACTCAACTTAACATTGATTATTATTTATTGAATTACAAATACGAGTGATTTGTTATGTTAGTTCGATTGGTACCAACAGCATCGGCAACAACTGACAGCGCGTAGAGAAATTTTCGGGTTTTCAAACATTTCAAAAAGTTAACCCTATATATTGATTGAGGAAATACTTTTGAGAATCACAATTTCGTTTCAACAATAACTCCAATCAATCGACTTACAAAACCCGGTATTTGCGATTAATAATGAAAAAATATAAAAAACCCGGTATCCAAAAAAGTTACTATTTACGATTAATAATGAAAAAATATATTTATGTAGCACATCCTTAATTTTACTGTATATTGGTCCATAGGTAACTGCAAATGAAATGGGATCTGAGAAGGAAATAGGAGAAGCTCTTGTGGAGTACGTAAATACATTTTTAGAAATTGCATACATGTATTTATTCTTGATATTTGATCTTGATTGATGATACTCACTGACTAACACTAATGTATACATGAGCTTATTTTTTTCTTTTCTATGTCACTTTGTATATTTTTATCGTAATGTAGTGCATTGCATTGATTATTTCTTTTTTTCCCAAGGATCTTCCAAGAGGACAACGTTGCAACATGCTCTGTGGAAGAAGTTTCCGAAAAGTTTTTGAAAAAGTTTGATTTTGATGGGCCGTATTACTTTAAATGTAAGCTGAATATCATTATCTTATCATCACATAACATGTTTTGGTTATTTTTTGCTTCACTTTTGAAACTTGAGGTTGAAGGCTAACAAAAAATATTAATTACTGTAATTATAGCTTGTCATGTTCTGGTTACAATGCTGCAAAATCCAGAATTCTGCCAATCGACAAATCAAAAAATAGCTGCAGTTGGAACTCTTATCCGCTTATTCGCTGGAAAACCGCTCGAGGACAATCCGTTTCTTATTTTCATTCATTACTTACTTGTAAGTTAGTACTTTATTTTATTGTGTGTAAACTTTTATTTTTGAGTGCATGCGTAGAAATATTTGTTGAATATAATATTTTACTGATAGAATAATGCTAATTCCTCGTCCCAGTCTCCCATTGGAACAGCTAAAAAGTCGAATTCGCTCTCTGAGGTCAGCCGGCTGTCATTTGTTGAAAAACTGATACTAGGACAGTTAGTCACTTCTGAGCCGTCGGCAAAGGTATATTTTGTGACTATTTTAACTAATTCCATTGAAAATATTCAAACATGTGAAGCATGAAATTGGTATCATCTTATTTTAAGATTTGGAGTGACACAATTGCTTCATTACTCAAATCAACTAACGAGTCCATAAAGAAGAAGACTCCACCAACTTTGGATCTTACAAAGCTAGGAGTGAAACAATTGCTTCATTACTCAAATCAACTAACGAGTCCATAAAGAAGAAGACTCCACCAACTTTGGATCTTACAAAGCTAGAAAGTGCTTACAACAAGCAAATGGGGAATTTAAATCTGGTAGAAAGGTCTGGAGTTCCAGGGTACATGTCTGATATAAACAAGAAAACTTGGTTAGTTGGCGAATTTCACTTCAAATCTCAAATATCTCAATACATAAAGTGTTTTTGGGGAGTACTAAAAGTTTTTTCTTGTGATTCCAATATCTAATAATAAATAATTTTTATAAATCGCATTTTTACAGTGAAGTTGACGACGATGTGGCGAAAGCCTGCTTAAAAAGCCTTTTCGGGACTGAAAAACTTGACGAGATTCCACTCTCTTATATGACTCATCGACCCGAGTTTATTACACTCACTCCACCGCTTCATTTCGCTCGAGATGAGGTAAAACTGGAATAAAGTTGCATGTTGATTTTTGTCATTTATATTTATACTTTCCAGCTATATAGATTACAGATTTGGTAATGTAACTTTTCTTCCATTTTAATGCAGCTCGTTTGGTTGGTACCATCAGAGCCATCCTTTCATGTTCCCATAATTGATCCATCAGTTGGCCTTGAATTAAAAGGAGAAGCTTCAGAAGCTCTTCAGCTAATTAAATCAAGCTTTCAAGGAAGCTCTGAGCCTTCAACAACGACAAACTCTGCTGAATGAGTTAGCTAAAGATCCAAAGATAGTCAGTCATTTAGGTATAACCCCTCAACGTCTTCCAGACTTGGTAGAAAACAACCCAACGATCGCAATCGATGTTATACTGAAATTGATGGAAACTTCCGATATGAATGAGTACTTTTCCATGTTAGTGAACATGGATATGTCAGTGCATAGTATGGAAGTTGTGAATCGGTAAGCTTTTGCCAAAAGTAAACTTAAAGCTTATTTGGGCATCATTATCAATAATCAGTATTTAATAGAAAACAACCCAACGATCGCAATCGATGTTATACTGAAATTGATGGAAACTTCCGATATGAATGAGTACTTTTCCATGTTAGTGAACATGGATATGTCAGTGCACAGTATGGAAGTTGTGAATCGGTAAGCTTTTGCCAAAAGTAAACTTACAGCTTATTTGGGCATCATTATCAATAATCAGTATTTAATAGCAAAGGTTGGTTTGGTGTTTTTAGGCTTACTAGTTCTGTTGAACTGCCAAAGGAATTCTTGTACCTCTACATTTCAAATTGTATCAAGACTTGCGAAGGATTCCATGATAAGTACATACAAAATCGATTAGTTCGTTTATTGTGTGTCTTTTTGCAGTCGCTAATCCGGAACCGAATTATCGATTTCCAGGTAAGAAATGCTGAAGTATGTCAAAATCTCATTGAACAAATGCTAATTTTAAAATAAAATTTAGAAGTGTAAAATATGCGTGTAATAATATTTTTTATAGGAGCTGTACATTGAGATTCTCACGTTTTGTGTTGAATTTAGTCGAATTCGAGAGGCAGCTGCTTTGTATCGCTTAATGAAGCAGATTGAATCAGAGGACTCATCACTATCACCAAATATTGAGCAAAAAGCTAGAACTGCATCATCATCTCTCGGAAGCAGCAAAAAACTTTCCCACTAAAGACAAGGACGGAAAGTAAACGTTGACGTATCCAGTTTGTTAAAAGTTACTTGAAATTAGAGTATAATATTAGTAGGTTGATGTATAAAAATGACTTGAAGGTTGTGGTGATACCTCTGCGTATAACTTTCTTTGATACTGATGATGAAAATGGAAACCAAATATGTATTCTGATCTTCGTTACTGCAAGTTGAGAGTATGATGATATAAAATATTCATAAGAACGCATTGTTTTACTTTTCACACATTTGAATCGCATTGTTCTCGCTATCGAAAAACTAACTTTAACTATAAAACTGCGAATAAAGTAAAAAACAAATTATTATTATATAAAATATAATGTAGTTAAAGTAGAATACTGCTCATCGATATTGTTACAATTTCATGGTGGTGCGTTAGATTTTTGGTATTTATTTTTGTTGAAATATGTTTAAATTATTTAGGAGGAAGGTCCCATTTTAAGAAAGTCTTACATTGAAACTTTTTCGGTATTATGAATAATCGATTGACTGGGTTGGAAAAAATTATAGCTCCTGAGGAAGTTATTCAATGTTAGCATGTGCAAAAATTTAATTGCAGACCTCGTTTCTTTGTCACTGCACCGCCACAGGACTGAATATGCATACTGACAATAGTGACAATTACATAGAAGTGTCGATATTCATTAAAAAGCGAATGTGGTTTTGATACAAATACTTGTCTCGTTTTATATTCAGTAAATGTGAACCGATTTGAAACATGTTTGAATAAAAAACAGAAAATTGGAAGAAAAATGCACATTGAAATGTATTTTTTTATTAGTTTATAAAAAAATCTGTGCATTTTTTCCCATAAAAGGTCTAATTACTTTTCTAAATAATTCAATAATCATTTTCCAACTTCTAGTCTTTTCTAGGCGTTTCAGTTGATGGGCTTGAAAGTTTAGGACCAGTTACGACCTCCTCAAAGACGGTAGGACCATCATCATCCTCATAAAGCTTTTTCCTAGCTATTTTTGAGTTTGCCAAGTCAAAACCCAGTCCAAGCAATTCTGTTTGGGGGAATCATTACTGCTGCAGCACATCTTCCTTCACCGCTGAGAAAGTTAAATGTTGTGCACGCATGTTCTGTGGCTAGGACTTCAAGATTTATCCGTTTCTTCTTTAGAAATTGTATAGTTTCAAGAGGTATCTTTGCCCCTTTATCTCCGATCCCAATTACAAGGACGTCCGGTTTAGGCTCCAAAATAGAGAACAAGGTCAGCGATGTTGGTGTGATATCTTCAATTCCTCCTACATCCCAACCTAAAACTGTCTTTGAAAATAGTATTATTGGGCCTAGCACTTGGATGCCATTGTTAAGTGTAAAGCCACGCTGGTTAAATGAATCCACCATCAGGGGTGCACCACGTTCATCATTTAGTATTGTTACAGTAGTTTTACCATCCGGTTCATAGCTTGGATTGTTAAATCTCGTTGTAGACTTGTGCAAACAACGATGTTGCTGTTCTTGTTGAACATGATAATAATGTTTGTTGGCACTTTTATGTGCTACAACCCGCATTCTAAAAAACGGGTTAGCTGGAGCATATTTATTGACTAGAAAATTCAATTTCGATCCAAATCCAAGCCTTAAAGTTGGAATTGCCATTTTTTCCGAGCTGGTTATAATACAAGAAGTAAGAAAAAGATGGTGGTTTGGTTTTAGCGTTGCTACTTGTCAGCAAAACAACAAAATGACATGGTCAGGCCACTCAGGCTGATTGAAAAAATGTCATCTGAAGTATGTAGATAAAAAATACTTGACCTGTTAGAGAAAAAAAAAATTTGTGTCATGTCATGTCTACATGTATCTATCATTTGACGTTTGATTTGGCATTATTTTGGCAATTATTCGTAATTTAAAAACAAATTTACCTGAATTCGTATGTTGTATCTCTAGCTTTTTTCAGGGTGGTTGGTCGGGTGGTGTTGTATGAGGAGAGTACCTTGTTCCTTACTATCCTTACGTTGGTTGCAAACTGCAATAAATAAATTTTGATAGTAAAATGAACAGATTATGATGCGATGATATGATTATATGATAACTTTCTTTAGTTTATACCTATGTTCTTTCTTGCCTTCTAAATTTACTTTTCCAGCTTTAACATTTTGGCTATTTGAGAATGTCTTCTTGTCTGCCTGCTTTTGTGGCTCACCTGCACCTCAGCTGAGTATGAAAAACAAAGCATAATATCTTATTGTCAAAATCGGCTGTTACCGTATCTTACCGTATTGAAATTACAAAAATGTTTAGAGAAATACTAGAAATATATTAATTAATATTGAAAGTCACAAGTGTAAAATGTTAATAAAGCTGATAGCTTACCGTTGACGTCTCCGCACAGCTATTGATTAAGAAGTTTTTCAGGAGGACTGAAATTTACACGTAGCACGGTGGCACATCAATAAAAGTAGGTGAATATTTAACCCAATCATTTTTGAATACGGTGACAGCAACAGCAGTTCAGCAATTTTTTAAGTGAGTCCATTTTTAACTGACTCAACAATTCGTATGCTTATTATAAACGTAAAATAAAGAAATCAAATTATTTACAATCTCGGCATGTTTCTTTTGAATTCTTTCCCAAGGAATACTGTCCTGTGAGTGCCATGTTCCGGAACATGACTACCCTTGGTGTTTCGACATTGATTGCAGCGGTCTTGTTCTTTGTCGTTGTGACTGCAGACATTGGAAGTGAGGAAGAGGGGACTAGTTCTCCTATCACGTGATAATGGTCTTGGAAGTCATATCGACTGGCAGTCGTTAGACGATGGACTGGCACGTGCCAAAAAAGAAAATAAGCCGTTAATGTTGATTATCCACAAGTCGTGGTGCGGTGCTTGCAAAGGTCGGTAAACAGTTATTTAAAAAATATACACTGTACGTTTTAATTGGGTATTTGGAATAGTTCTTTGCAAAAATTTTTGAATACAAAATTTTATTAATTTACAGCGTTGAAGCCAAAGTTTAGCAGCTCGCAAAAGATATCACAACTCAGTAAAAACTTCATCATGGTGAATACAATGGATGAAGATGAGCCTCCGGGTGATGCCTACAAACCTGATGGTGGATATGTGCCTAGGCTGCTATTTATTGGTATTATATATTTTTTATTAATTTAAATTAAATCCGGTTTTTAGATCAATTGGTTTTTGAAATAATGTAATATTAAATATGGTAGTTTAAACGATTTTTGAGGAAATATTTTTTAATGTAATATTTTTTTTTCATCTAGATCCATTTGGAGAGCTTATCGATGATATCACAAACGAAAATGGAAATCCGCAGTACAAGTATTATTACTACGACGAACCTTCCATTGTGGCATCAATGGAAAAGGTCGCTGCCTTGTTTCCTGCCTCGTCAGAGAACGATACCAACGATAAGGATGATGCTTCAATAGATCAGAAACAAGCGAAAAATGAATTGTAAACAATCACAAACGAAAATGGAAATCCGCAGTACAAGTATTATTACTACGACGAACCTTCCATTGTGGCATCAATGGAAAAGGTCGCTGCCTTGTTTCCTGCCTCGTCAGAGAGCGATACCAACGATAAGGATGATGCTTCAATCGATCAGAAACAAGCGAAAAATGAATTGTAAACATTTTGTACTGCCCAAAAAACATGATATGAAACTTTCTTGCCAATTTTATTTATTATACATCGTGTGATCTGTTAATTTTCGTTACCAGCAACTCGATATGTACAAAATACTAGCAGTGGTAGTGAGTAACACTAACACAAGTAGTTTATTTTGCTCACAAGACTCACAACTAATAATTATTACTAAGTTGTTTTTACACTACTGATATTATGTCCGTATCGCAAACGTAATGCTTCAGAACTGCCCAAAAAACATGATATGAAACTTTCTTGCCAATTTTATTTATTATACATCTTGTGATCTGTTAATTTTCGTTACCAGCAACTCGATATGTACAAAATACTAGCAGTGGTAGTGAGTAACACTAACACAAGTAGTTCATTTTGCTCACAAGACTCACAACTAATAATTATTACTAAGTTGTTTTTACACTACTGATATTATGTCCGTATCGCAAACGTAATGCTTCAGATAATATTTATATTTTATTCTTAAATCTAATTTATTGATCATGCTTAAAGCATTTTCATCACGCTTCCAGGCAGTTATTACCAAAATCTAATAAAAAATATAACAAAACTTACCGTTCGAAACCAAATATAATTTAACTATACATATTTCACATACTCTCTTTGAAATATTTGGATTACTTTCACCAATTTTAGATGATATTACCTACATTACATACATATTACATACATATAATATGATACTAAATAGCCTAGATGAAGTAATAATCACTCACTATTGATGTTGATGACTCATAATATGTAAATCATTCTCAACTCTTGCCAACGAGTCAAGTAAACCAAAAAGACACAGCCATCATAAACAGAAATGATACCGAACAAAAAATTCCAATTTCAAGTTAATCATTTTTAAAATAAAAACAACTTTATTAGCGGTTTTAAATAATATTTTATTTTGATATCTTATAAATTTTTATACATTTTCATTTTCTACAAATCTTAAATAGGTATAGATGTGAAAAATTCTTTTGTAACTTGTTGGATGATGAACCGAGAATTGAATTACAGAAATATACGTTTTGTGCTACCACTGATTGTGATTAGTCTCTTTTAGTACTTTCTGAATAGTATCTGAAATAAAATGACATGATTTTAAGTATTATCAACCTATAGGTATTACCACCTTGTCAAATTAAAACAAAGTAATAAAAGAACTAAAAGTATAAAGTGTTTTGCTTTATTAGTATTTAAACTATGAATTTGTACGAAAATAAACTAGCAAAGTATATTATAGAAAAGAACGCTTAACCAGACTACACATAAAAACTAGGATACATTTTATTTAGGGGTCATCTATTCCATCATAGACCTGTAGTTTGTATAAGCCAGAAAGGTGTCTGCCAGGTATATCGCAGCGTTTATTACAGAAAGCACTCCCATCGCTATTCCTGCTGCAGATGGATTCGTTTCCGTGAAATGGTTGGACGGTATAAATCGAAGCCAAAACTGAAGAACGACAGCACCAGTGGTAAGCCACAAAATGGCCCCAGCAAAGTTCATCAGCGTTTCCTGAAATTAAAATGCAACAATAATGGTCAAACAGTCCCTTTTTGGGAGAGTTTATGAAATATGGGGCAAGTTGACACTGCGCAAAACAAATCTCTTACCGTCACTGATTTATTCGTTGACTGGTTATCTAAGCATGTAGAAAGTAAAGATGCCATGTTGTAAATCATAAATCCAATAAAAACTCCAGTTGCAAGGGCTTCCGCATCATGATTTTTGTTATAAGATGCTCCCATGAAATATCCTTCATCTCCGTTTCGATAAAGCACCAAAACAACTATATTGAACACCTAATATTCAGTAGAAAAAAATAGAGAGAAAACATTCACGATAAATTTTCACAGAATTAATTGCAAATTAGATGATGAAAGGGTTTGTAACGCTAAACTGTAAATCAATTTAAACAGTGGACATTGCCTTCATTTACAGTAGTATGTTAACATACCAGTTTTAGCAATTTTAGGGAAATTGCAGCATGATGTGAAAGCGCCATATTAAACGCACAAAACTGAAATAATTATCCGCTAACAGCACTTTTAATTTCCAACCGCTAACGCTCTAATTTGAGAAACAATATGGCGCAAAAGCCAGCAAACAGCAACGTTCAACCTAAAAGAGAAGGTGGGACGGTAACGAAAAGTAGGACGCATCAACTAGCTATATCTAAGCTTTTTATGTTTCATCTCCTCGCTCAGTTTTGTCATTTACTGATTATGATTCTGTGTTTAAGCCTAAAAAACTGATAAGCTATGCTGATTTCATACCTGGATGGAGGTTTTTAGATCTTAGTCATCGGTTATCAAGTGTGTTATACCATACCCACTAATGATATACACAATAGGGACGTTTACTTATGTGTTGATGATAAGCAGTACTCATAATCATAAAGAAGATACGACCTCGTATTTATCAACGATATCATTGTTAGATAATTTTTCATCCAACATAATAATTAAATATTGTTGGTTGTAAATCCAATGAGCAGAACGAAAGGAAATGTTAAAATGCAATGAAAACTCGATATTATTATTGAACAGTATCACGACCACCTATGTACAA
>JAANSP010001419.1:0-15440 GCA_036850745.1 Homidia socia
TCATATAAACTAAAAGAGAGTCATATCAGAAAAAAGTTGGGGTACCCAAAGGGAATGAATGCTCGCTGTATCTAAATATGATGATATTGATGATGAAAAAGAGAATAAATAAATTGTAATACAAACTACATTTTTGCTACTTGTGTTTCATCTGGGGCGTATTAATAAAAATTCTTAAAACGTTCTTTCAGTGCATTTACATTTGATACAAAATCAAGGAAATAAGAATAAGCAACAATAATAATAGTAGTATAAAAGCAAAGCAAAAGAAGAAAATATTCAGCTTCAGCTGCTGTCATTTGATATTACGTTTATCTTTTCTTGTTCAACTTTTCGGTAGCAGAAACAGAGGCTTCAAGTGAGGGAAGAACCTTTAAATGAAATAATATATCTAGTACATGAAGCATTAAAAGCGAAAAGTGTAAAAGATACTTTAAAGAAAGAATTTTAATACTTTTTAGTAGCTGTAAAATGTATATTATGTCGTTCTTCGTTAAGATTTAGAGTAGTTTTCACGATTATTAATGTCCAACGAATTTAATATGGCCGTCCTTCGTGACGGTATAATACCCGTAAAAATGAATATTAGTCATGTATATACTTTACAAATCCGTAAATTCTAACAAGTCCAAATTATATATCTCTCTCTATATATATGCTCTTTTCTACAAAAAAATTCTTATAATATGTTGCTCTCCTCTCCGTATGTTTGACTTTTTGAGCTCTGCCAGCCAGCTTGGCTCCCCTTGATGGAATTCCTTCCTGGCTACCGTTTTCAACTTTTTAAGAAGCATGCTAACGTTATAACATTAAAAGTTTATATACTAGTATTATATCGGCCGTATTTTTTTGTTGTCCAAAAAAAGCCAAAATGCACAACGCATTGTTGAATACAAAGTGAAAGAGTGAAGCTGTCCTTGCCTTGCCTCGGGATGAAAATTCCTTTTTCCAGACTACCTGGCTACTGTGACTGTGTGAAGCTGCTGCTGTTGTGGTCACGTCACATATGTGCGTGCGTGTGTGTGAAGGAAGAGATAAGACTTTTATAAGGGTATTTTAGGTAGGTATTAGGTATATTCATTATCAATATACTAGGTTCACATATAAGCATGTATAAACATTCCCAAATTTTTCGTTTGGATGAGCACCAGAGTACTGAATGCCAGAATGCCTATTATTGTATACAATGTACACTGCTGTATAACTCCTTTACGTTTTCATTCTTCAATTCTACTACAATGTAAAATGAGTTACCGGTAAGTAAGTAATATCATGGTATCGGCTACTTAACTTTAAGCCAGATATATTTACACACTTTTAAATCCCTGCCAAAAAATTCAAAGGAATCTCTTGCTGTGTCAGGTATTTACTCATGGAGGTTTGAATTCCCTCTTAGAATGTTATTATTATCTTTTCTCCTGAAAAATAGAAGGTAAAGTAGCTGGAGCATTTAAAAGAAGAAGAAAAAAATGAAAAAATGGTGAGAAGAATGTGTTCCATCGTTGTGTCGTCGTGGGTTTGTTTGAATCGTACAAAAGAGTATTATTCTAATCCTTTTGTATTTTTGAGGGTAAAAAGAATAAAGGGAAAAAATATCATTTCTATTGACCAGGCAAGCATATGCATTCATCTTAAACAGGAAAAAAGTTTTATGTGGTTATTCTTCAGTAATAATATTAATATTCGTTTAGTTACTGATTGATAATATACATTGTCTATGTGTTTTAAATTTAGTTGAACACATCCCAAAAGAGAATGAGAGTTGAGTTTTTGGTGTGAATTTCTAATCGATACAAGGTGTACCGAAACAGCAGGAAGTCAGCAAACGGTTGTGCTAGGTACCCTGAAATAGCAGAGAAGTCATCGTCATTGAAAAATCTATTGGTACTGTCAGACAACCAGTATTTAAATTTAGTTGAACACATCCCAAAAGAGAATGAGAGTTGAGTTTTTGGTGTGAATTTCTAATCGATACAAGGTGTACCGAAACAGCAGGATGTCAGCAAACGGTTGTGCTAGGTACCCTGAAATAGCAGAGAAGTCATCGTCATTTCAAAAAATCTATTGGTACTGTCAGACAACCAGTAGTCAAAATTATTGAGAAGGATTTTAGGAGAACGGGTGTTAATGCTAAACACTTAACATTAGAAAAAGAGTATTGTAAACACAGCATTGTGTTGTTTACTGTTTGGATTTAAGGGAATGAGTAAAAAGCTGCATTAAGACTGAAGGTCGATTTATTGATGGATTGATGTGTACACAATATTTGTTGTTGGATGTGGATAAATGGAGACTACAATGAATGCGTTTGTTTGCATAGTTTGTTTTATAGGGTAAGTTAGAAAATTCACCGGACCGGAAATATACAATTTGGTTCACAATGCCCCATACCTACTGTGTTGCGTAACACATATTTCTTTTTGTGCTTCATTTTTTGCTGGCAACTTGGCTGGACAAAGTTTTACACGTATTTTACACTTGTTTATGTTTCATTTAAATAAGCTAACAGATTTTTGTTCATAGTAAAATCTCAATTAAAAACGTGTTTACATACATACAATTCATACATTGACCTTATCAACATTCGCGAATAAATTAACTTTTTTTTCTTTCTGTTACTTACTAGTAACAAATAACAATGATGGAAACTAGTAAAATTGTATTTGCGGGGGTGCTGTTAATGGTCTGTTATATTTTCTTTTTTTATTTGGTACTGGCACGGCCATACTTTAATTCACGTTTTGAAGTAATATTATTTAGCTTGTAAACATATTATACCTATAGTTGCTGTTATCCCTCCTCAGTTGGGCAGAACACTTGAGAGATAACAATGATTACAATTCTTTGCATGCTATTATTCCGAAGGGAAAACTTAATCATTGACATTTGCATTATGTTGGACAGTGGAGAAGTGCAATGTGTTCTATTCACATGGTTAGCAGCCAAACAACAATATGAAAATGTGTTCTGCTGTTCTTTCATGAAACGGATAGGGTTTGTCCATTCTATTTTTCTTTTCATTCTTTGAAAAAGAGTTAAAAAAGTCAAGTGGAAAAGACAGATTTTGTTATTGAACGAATCTCTCTTATTATCCTCAAATAAACCTGAGTCCATGTCACGCGTTTTCTGTTAGATCGAGCAAGTAAACTCAATTTATTCAATTTTTTATCATGTTATTGCTGCGAGTTGGGAAAAGAGAGAGTTTTTTTTTCTGGTTCGTGGACGTGTCCACGTTTTTTCAATGTCTGTGTATGTAGGCAAATAGAAAAATTGTAAACTGTAAAGACGCATCTGTACGTACATAAAACGTGTACTTGCTAGTTTCCTCCTTGGCTTTTGCTATTGTATCTCCGAGTATGTGTTTTTTCCTCTTTTTCAATAAAAATAATAATATTATCAAATCAAGCTTTTTTGTCGTTGCTATTGCTGTATATTATTCGTGCGCATTGTAATTTGTATGTTGGACGCGAAGACAGGATGTATTGACATGATTCGTATTTCATTATTGCATTATGTTATACTATAGCGTGAGTGTTGATTTGAATAATGGTTGAATTGGAGCACTAAAAAATAAATAACTACCACCCTCACTGACTGGCTTTGGCATCACATCATCCTCCTCTACTCCTCTCTATCAGCACTACCACCGCCACCGACCTGCAGAAAAATTCATGAATATGTAATTTTAGAATGTATGGATGAAATTTGTACATAACATTCTTTTGCTTGTTTCATTCTTGCATAATGCGGACACATCATATAAAATGTGAACCATTGTGTTTGTGTTGTGTATGTCTTTGTCATTCTTTCTTTCATTCATGCATGATTGTCATCATCATGAAAGCGAATTAGAATGTGTTATGGATAGATAGATAGAGCAATGCTTATTATTTCATGTGTTGAAGGCTGTTGTGTGTGTTTGTTTGTTGGGCTATTTTCTATGTAAATGCAGTGCACACGAAACTTGTATTGTATTCGTTGAGAGGTTTATTTTGGCTGGATAGAATGGGGCAATAATGGGATGAATCATTTTTCAATTGTTATAAACAATCACGTGCAGCAGCAGCAATTCAACAAGCCAACAATAAAATAATAAACAAGTTATGTTCTTTAGTGTTTCCGTTTCCACCTTGGAAAATAGAGTTGTATTGTGTAAAATTGTACTCTACATTTTTTACGATGAAACGTTTAAAAATAGTACAAGATGAGGGGTTTTATGCAACTGGAAATATATTCATGTACCCATTTTCTAATACGGGATTACATTGGACATTATTTTAAGCTCGTATTTTTATTGCATTTATCATCAAAGCCACTTTGAAAATGAATGATGACAGAAGTTTTAATGTTCGACTCAGCTAAACTCAATGGTATTTGTTTGTGAAAAGTGGAAATTAAGGAGAGGGATATAATGACGACTGAAAGTGAGAAACTGCTTAAAAGACAAAAATGATATCTTTTAACTTTTGTAAAAAAAAATTGATTGACAGGCGCAATAAATTTTCTCTGGAAATCTCCCTGTACATGGTTTGTTAGAAGCATTATCATCATCATCACCGAATGTACTAGGTACTAAACTCAATGGTATTTGTTTGTGAAAAGTGGAAATTAAGTAGAGGGATATAATGACGACTGAAAGTGAGAAACTGCTTAAAAGACAAAAATGGAATCTTTTAACTTTTGTAAAAAAAATTGATTGACAGGCGCAATAAATTTTCTCTGGAAATCTCCCTGTACATGGTTTGTTAGAAGCATTATCATCATCATCACCGAATGTACTAGGTTCCAAAAAGTTAATATGTTGTACGTTTTGCCTCCCCATTAGCTTTGGTCTGTTCACGGCTGCCCCATTTCACACATGAATTTTTAAAAACATTATTCAAATTGAAAGGCTTGTGATGTTGGTCTCTTTTCCGCTCTTTTTTGCTATTCAAATCAAGTGGCATTTATTATTATTATTATTATTATTATTACTACTACTGTGTTGATACACAGTAGTAGCTTGGTTGTGGTGACGGTGGTCGTGCTTTGCTACCAATATATAGATACATACCTAGATTGAATTTTATAGGAACACATGAATTGAATTGTGTACAAAATGTGCATATGTTTCGTGTACAGCTTGTAGAGGTTTTTTTGAGCTTTCTATGAAAATTGTACTTGAGCTGATTTTAATACGATACACGATATGAATGAATGAGTAACAACAACAATGACTGCATGTTGTATTATCCTTTTCTTTAAGCTCATGTTAGATGTATATATAGCAATGTTCCTTTATGTCATTCTATTATGCGAAATAAAAAAGAGACGTACGACAGAATTGAAATATTTGAAATATATGCGGAGTGAATGAATGAAGGGGATCGAGTTGTGAGACCAGAATATTAAATAAATAGCTTCTAAACTTGCACATCATGTTGAGGTTTGCCAGAGAAAATATACAACATTGCGGCGCTGTTACAACAAGTAACGTGATTTCAATATTCAGAAATAACAAAACACATTGATTACTTTCAATAATGGAGCATTTTTAGTTTGTCATAAAGGAAAATAAAGCCAACAATTTAAAATTATTGACACAATTGTTGAAGTGCATAGGAAATACACACATTTGCAATCTTAGTTGGGTTAGGGTTTGAGTTATCAGCCGGCATATTGTATATAGACAAGTGTGACAATACAATGTGCATATATTATGAATGTTTTAAGGCTTTTGCATATTGCAATGTGCACAATGAATGAATGTTCATTTAAAAGTTTTTTATGTATGTCCCTAGTATATAGGTAGATTTAAATGGGCTGATGGTAATTTAACGGAAAATGAAATTATCGCGATTGATTCAATTATTGTTCTTTCATAAATAATAATAAACATTTTCGATAATCGAAAATGGGACAAGCAGATCCGTGAAAGGGTTGACTTTTTTAAAATCGAGAATTCGTTCTTTTGCATTTATTGAGGTTTCAATGCGAACTGTATGGGTACTTTATACGTAAACAGTTCACTAACAAAACCATTTTTGCAGTTTGTAGCATACATTTAGTGAGGTTTTGAAATTAAATGGTTAGTGTTGGTGCGATTAGATGAAATTTACATCTCAATAACTGTGCCATATAGGTGAGAGATTTCAAATTCCAAGAAAAATTTGGCTGAGAATTCACATATTAATTTAATTCAAAATATTATCAAGCAGACGAATCTTTCATGATGCTCAGGAAGTGAAAATGCCACTTTCTTACACTTTATTAGCACAAGCAAAGAAAAGGCAATAATACTAATATTCACATATTAATTTAATTCAAAATATTATCAAGCAGACAAATCTTTCATGATGCTCAGGAAGTGAAAATGCCACTTTCTTACACTTTATTAGCACAAGCAAAGAAAAGGCAATAATACTATGTATATTCATGCAATACTTTCTTGAAAATGTATGCCTTGTTAAATACCAGATAATAGTGCAATGGTGGCGATGAGTGCCTATTTGATCAAGATGAGATGGTATAATTGGTTGGTTTTAGAAGATGATGGTGATGGTGCAAAAATTGAAAGATGTATCGACATAATGACTCTTTTCAAATTCTAGTTTTCTGCCATTCCATTTATAAATAGTCGAGATGATGATTCGCCAGATTCTTTTTACATTTTTTTGTTTATTTGCGCTCTCTCTTTAAGTTACTGCATATAATGTCAGCTTTTGTATAATTGCATTTGCTATTCTTGAGCATTTCTTTTGATTGGCATTGAATTAGATTGGACGAAACTATGTAACAGAATGTAAGCATAAGCAATCTAAAAAAGAAAATTGAGAAATCCGTTATTTTTTTGGGATAACGACACATTCAAAAGATCTCGCTGACTTTACATTATACCTAGTAATCCACTACCTATTCATCTAGGTATTTTTCTACTTTTCATCTTCTATTCAAGCTATTTCAACAAAGTTTACACGCGCGCCTTACTTTTTAAGAGTTGTATGATGTTGCGATTTTGAAAACAGAAACGAAGCAAACATTTTTACATACAACTGCGATGCCAGCTTATTGCAAACATGCCTACATAATTAAGGTGTCATGTTACACTTTCTCGTAACATCATACGGAAATCAGAAAATTTATATTTCTAGCACCCCCCCCCCCTGAAAATCAATTCCTTGTAAGTTTAGAATTTCAACAAAGTTTACACGCGCGCCTTACTTTTTAAAAGAGTTGTATGATGTTGCGATTTTGAAAACAGAAACGAAGCCAACATTTTTACATACAACTCCAATGCCAGCTTATTGCAAACATGCCTACATAATTAAGGTGTCATGTTACACTTTCTTGTAACATCATACGGAAATCAGAAAATTTATATTTCTAGCACCCCCCCCCCCTGAAAATCAATACCCTGCAAGTTTAGAGTTTACAACGGCTTTGATTATTGCAAGCGTGATTATTTTATGATTTACGTTAAAAAACTATATACTTCTAAAAATTTAAATGCATAGGCACGGCACATTTTTTTGTTTAGACAGTGTATTTTCTCTTTTTTTAATTCTAAAGCTAATTTTAGCCTTTTTCCTCCTCCATCATAGTCGTTCATACAAAATCATAGCAAATTAAATGCATAGGCGCATTTTTTTGTTTAGACAGTGTATTTTCTCTTTTTTTAATTCTAAAGCTAATTTTAGCCTTTTTCCTCCTCCATCATAGTCGTTCATACAAAATCATAGCTTGCATTGTTTTAGGGTGTGAAAATTATTGTTATCCGCTTCCATATCAGGAAGGTTACACTTTGCACACACACTCACACGACGCCAGCAAAAGTAACAGTTACTATTACTTCTATGTTTGTAACTCGAAGGGTAAGAAGAGGGGGAGCAGCTCTCTGGTTTACCAAGAAACCAACCAGACTTCCGTTCCACCGCGTGTAGGCTGAACTACTAAAATGGATGTGTTGTAAATAAAAACTGTTGCTGTTCATGTCTCAGAGTCAACAGTCACGGCTCTCGGTCTTTTGACTTGTTTACGTGTTGTTGGCGTCGCGTGAATTTCACATAGCAGTCATAATTAATGAAGGCATGTCTTCTTAACGTACTCTGTTTTACTCGTTGTAAAAGTAAAAGTATGTTCTCTTCAAAAAAACATTTCTACTCTACCAAAATGATCCGAGAAGAAATTTGAATTGTTAATAAAAACGAGTTGTTGTTTCTGGATCAACTCTCATTCACAATGTTGTCGCACGTACGTGCGTATATTTTTATTTATGATTTTTATTTGTAGGTAGCTGTACAGGGAATGGCAAACGAAAAAAGTAGGCATGGTATGCCAAGCTTATGCTAGAACATTATTATCTTTTATCTTTATCTAGTCGACAAGGAACGCTGTACGACAACCAGGCAAAATGATATATATTCTCTTATGGCTTTTAGTTTTCTTTCAGCTTTTAGTTAGTGTTTCTTTTTAGTTGTGGTGGTGGCGATACAGCAGTAACAGAAAATGAGTGAGCAAACCATAACCGATTGAATGCCAAAAGTGTATAAGGTCATGAAAAGAAGAAAAAATGGAGAGGACCGTTTGGCTGGCCGAGAGGGAGAGGAAATCCATTACAATTTTCGAGTTTAAAAGTTTTTTTACACAAAAGTTTTGCAAAAGAAAATATAAATTTAAGTCGATTATAGAATTTATTTGGTAGGGAAGCTGGCTGGCTTGACTTGTTCATTCACTAACATCTTTGACAAGTAAGAAAAAAGCTATTCCACTAACACATAAGGTGAGAAAGGAGTGAAATGTTTTATTGGTAAATACATAAATAAAAAGCATATCCCTTCACGTCTTTTTTGGGTTTGGCCAACTTAAGCCCACCATCAATGACTAAATGATACACACACAACGCACGTACATTACATATAGAACGAACGTCAAGTCAACCCCGTCAGACCATATAAAGTGTCTTACCTCATCTATCTCTGTATTTTTTTAAAAAAATGTTGTAAAAGAGAGCAGTAGTGAAGTCAAATCCTTGAAATGGCAGTCGCAAAGTTGAATTCTTTATTTTTACTCTCTTCCTTTTTTGCGGTTCTTGCGCATTGTTTGGGACAAGCAAGGGCTGTGAGAACAGAATAACATTTTGTAATACCTACGTAAAAATAAGCAACATTAGCTAAAGCCATTCTAAAAGAAAGAATCTTTTTTTGCTAAAAGAGCGTGCAGCATATCAAAAGGGTAGATAATATTGGATCAGTCATGCCTTGCCAAAAAGTATCCCAGTGTGTCTTATTTATGATTAAGTTGAAAAAAACTTGATTAAAACACTGCTGCATTGCAGGGAAGTAGCTACGCTATTTTTTGACGGTAGGCATGCCTTAACCACACAAAAACAACATTCATGCTCCACCATCGGTAGTTGTTTCATAATCCTGAGTAAACGGCATTTAAAAATGTAGCATGTGTAGAAAGGATCGACAAAGTACCTGCCTTGAGTCGTTTACACGAAACTCTTTTTGTTGGATTACCGCAGATCTAATCAGCTTTTTTTGTTTTGTCAAATTGAATGCGTTTGAAAGTAATGCTGAGGGTATCTCCCCAGACAGAAGAAAGAGAGAAAGAAGAGATTAACAATTTAGGATTATTGCTTGCAGTCCTTCTCACTCACATTTACATTCAATCGTGCGCCACACAGATACTGCTACTAACAAAGTGTTGTAGTTGTAATTGAATAAAACCTACAGTATATAGGCATACTTCAAACCAACACAGCTGGTTCTACTTTTATGCATTATTATTATTATTTATTATTGAATCTATAAGAAAAGCGAAAAAAAGATTAGTGATATGCTAAAAGGATTGTTTTGTTTAGTAAAGGATTGTGAATGACTTGTCACGGTTATCTCAACTTGAAATCTTGTTGTATAATAATGTGGTGGTAGAAGAGAGATAGTCAAATTCTGATAATACGAACGAGATCTCCAAAACGTTGTGATTAATTTGACATGACACCTTCTTATGTGCTGCCAGAGAGCATGTGATAATGGTTGTTAAATAAGTGGGAAGGCTATCATTTTAATGACAGCATGAAATTAATTGAGGTAACACCATGTAGTGTGGTGGTGGCAGTAGTAGGTATAACAAGATGAAGAAAGATACTAATCTCATGTATCTAAATGTGTAAACATATATCTACAAAGTTCATAATATACATAATTCTCCATCCACTACGCGTAGGTATTTTGTATGTTTTTAAGACAAAAGGTCTTCAGACTGTCAGCCCTGAGCTCAGATTTGAAAAAGCTTGAACCGTTTCACGAGAAGATAATGAGACAATAAAGATAGTAACAAGTAATAATAATAATAAAATAATAATAATTTCCAGTAAGAAAGAGAGTAGAGAGATAGATGGGAGGAAGAGGGAGGAAAGACAAGAGAGCATGAGAGATGTAACGAAGAAAACAATTTATCCGCCTGCTTGTCATTTCGCCTGCCAGCCAAACCAACCTACACATTTAGTTTGTTGGTTGTTGGTTTCTTCTTCGTGGTAAAGTATACAGTTAAAGTATCACGGGCACAAGGCACACGAAATTGTTTAGCTTGTGAAATAAGATGTGTGTATAATAATGTAAAGAGTGGTGAAGCCGCCTGGTTTGTCGAGTTAATTTAACTAGCATACTTATGAAGTAATAACCTAACATTATCATGTCATTTACAGAACGACAGACAAGGCAGGCATCAGATGCAGTAGGAGCGTCAGGAGCAATGCTGTTGGAAACAGGTAGGCTGGGCCGCCGGCTTTACTACTACTAACTACTACTAAACTACAACTCCTATAATCATGCTGAAAATCCATATGAATAATAATATGATGATGATAATATTATATAAAAGTATTTACACAACTTAAAAAGCAGACATCACTATATGATATTAACTTGTTCTCTATACATTATTATCTCTTCTCTCACTCTCTGTCTCCCTCGCGCTCTATCTCTCTCTCTATTTTGCTGTTACTGCTGCCGCAACCTAACCAAACGCATGAAAACATAAATTACTCGAGCAGTGGCAAGAGACTCGTCTATAATCTATATTCATATTATTATTATTATTACTCGTTTTTGCTACATGCCACCAGGTTCAACTCACATTTAATATATTGCCTTACTATATGACCAGCATGATGACGATGATGATATTCAATTTGTAAAGTGGAGAGAAGATGAGTGGTAGTTGGTGGTGGTGGTGGTATGCAAACTTTGTTGTTTATACCATAATTTTATGTGATATTATGGCTAACAACTTGATTTTCAAGTGGACTTTTGCATTCCTCTTCTCTTGCTCATATTATACGAATCTTTCAAGTTGCACGGATGAAGGAATTATTGCAAGTTGAAACAAAATGATAAATCCAACAACAACAGCATCACGTCCGGCATGAATTGTGTGCAGTCGGAGAGCATGAATGTGTGGTATTATAATACCCACAAAATTTCGGTAATAGACACTTAACATGGTTTTTAGAGAGAAGTTAAAGTTAAGTTGTTTGTTCCATGTTACACAGATGTTAATGTGTAAAGTGTTTGCTGTTGGAGTGAGTGCGTGGCGTCCATGTATTTTTTATATGAAACATCATTTGCGCCATCCATCTAAATCCAACGCTTTAATTCTCCTTTGAAAACAAGACTGTAAATCATCCAGCCGTCAAGGCTTGTATTCATAAGTGCCATGCTACCACTGCTACTACTAACGTATGGTTCCCTAAGAGTAGAAAAAATGAATCAACTACTAACTAATAATATTATTGCTGCTGTTGCTGCTCCCTTGCTCACTTAACTTCCAAAAAGCTGTTTTGTCCCCTTACAACACGCTATTCTGTTTGATGCTATTATGATATTAATAATACAATAGAAAATCGTTTAAGACCATTAAGCAGAATTTTATTTTATGTTTCAAGCTGGAATACACAAAAAAGTTTTTGCACTGTATGGCTTTCTCTTTCACTCGTAGTTGGTAGTACAGTGATGATGATTATGGCGACTCTACTCAAGAGATGTATAATGGCGTTACAAGGAATTTGTATTGCTGGATTCCAGTGAAATTGCTTTGGAAAAATGACAGCATGATGATGGCTACATTCTTTAAAACCATCTTTCATGTTAGTTGGCGTTGTTCAGTTGGAGATTCCAAATTCCTGACAAAAAATAGTTTCACTGACATAATATTATTATGTAAAACTTGCGGAGATAATTATCATAACCGTTATCATAAACATGATCATTTAGAGAGATTCACATAAAATGCTTTCTTACTTCATTTCAAGTAACAAATCACATTGTCTTTATTTTTATGTCTTCTTTATGACTGCTTGAAATGAGCAATGATGAGGTAACTTTGTGAGGTTCAAGTCGTTTGATGGTGATGATGAAGACGTTGAAGGATACCTTGTTCTATCTGACTGACTGTTTATCGTGATAATTCGGATATACTAGTATACTTTATACCAACAACATATAAAGTCAACTAATAACCCATTTCATCGTTTCACCTGAGCTGGTCCTTGAGGTATTTGTTGACAAGCAAAAGTTGCTTTACGAGTTGGTTCCTTGACTGTTGTGTGTTCTGATGAAATCAGCATTTTGTTAAACTGATCTGATACTTGTTGTGTTAGTTGTGGTTGGCAGTTTTAGTAGTGGTAGTAGTAGCTACCTTGTTGATATTATGATGATTTTCTTTTTGACGTCCACCTGTGAAAATCTAGTGGAGCTGGGTTGAGGCTCAGTTGAGATGATGATGATAAATAAATGGTCATCAACAGCACCAGTCAGATTTTATTAGTTTATGACTTATTGTTGTTTGTGAGTATCATCATCTCTCTACACTATACAGGTATATGAGCATAGTAGGATTCACCGACTTTGTTTTGTCATTTCTTCTCTCTTGTCCCTTTGTCATGGGCGAAAAAGTGTCATAAAATTGAGGAATTTGAAGGAATAAACCAAGAAAAATATGCATATCAGCAGTAGTGGTGATACGAGTCAGGAGCATTACATTAAAAAGCAATGTTTTGACTAGACTTGTCATCACCACTGCAATAATAATAGTAATAATATTACACACAAGAACCAAAAGTTATTTAGTTTATGATACGAGTAATAATAAGTATGATGGGTGCAATTCAAAAGAGAAAATCCTACCTGGAATTTCAATCTAATTTATTTATCAGCAGACGACCAACTTATATGGATTTATGATATTTTGACTAGAAAAAGTATATATGATGCCTATGGTGGCCTTGGCTTTTACAGATTGATTTTTTTACTGTCAAAGAAAATACAAAGTTCACTTTATATCTTTACTATTGTTTGTAAATGCGCACGTGTGCAAAGGTAAGGTGACTTTTGTACACCATTATATATAATGCACTGAATTTTATTGCTGTATTTTTTGAGAAAAACAAAGCGAGAAGGTATCAGAAGAAGGAAAACAGAAGGTTGGAAAATTACATTGTTTGTCAAGAAAGAGTAGGTAATGCAGGTACGTCGGTGACTTGTCAAATTAACAGAGCAATAAAGCATCCATACAGTTTTCCACTTAAAAGTGTCCATGTGCCAGATATTATTTGCCCAATAATACAATTTTATCCTTCACCGATCATTACTTATGCACCTTATCAAAAAATAACAAAAAACAGAAAATCCATAGTCAATAGATAAAATACAAGAATACAAAGTAATATTATTATACTGCTTATTTGAATTTGTCCCTTGTGAACTGACCATACGTATTTTTTGTTGACAGCGGCAGAGGTAATTTATCATAAGTTTAATTTAATATGAGCATAATAAGAAAAATATTCATAGAAAAAGAAATGTCGCTGTGAAGAAGAATTGGCTCTTTAGAAAAAAAGTCAGGGTTTTAGCTCATAACCTAACAATACAAATGATTCTTTTCAAATGAAAATCCTGTTGTTGCATTCAATAAAGTCAAGAGGGACAATGAGAGAAGAAAAAAAGCATCATGAATGAGTTAGTTAATGATTTCGGGTCAGCAAAAGTGGGGACAAAATAGACAGAGAGAGGGAGAGAGAGAGGAAGTAAAAAATATAAGAAAAGAAGAAGAAGAGGTTTGCCTTTTTTCTACGAGAAAGGGAGCTGAAGATTGTTCATGTGAGTAGCAGAACATTAGCTTTATTTGGCAAGACGAGAGAAATATTAAAATACAGTAGTAGTGGTGGTTGGTAGCAGTAATATTAATAAATATACTGCCGTGGGCATTGCACCTGGCCAAGTCTCACCATATCATATTTATTCCCTGTATTAATACTGCTGCTGACTGAATGTCTCTCACACTCACACTACTACACTTTTTTCTCTCGTACATAAAGATTTAGGCTTTATGCTGACATTTACTCGTGGTGGTGGACTGCCTGGTGGTAAAATGGTAGCTTAGCTTTCAGAAGAGTTTTTTTCTCCTTCTTTTGGTTCTTTTTTCACTTGAGCTCATTTGTATACGCAATGCCATTCCTTGGGCTATGCTATCATGGCACATTGAGCAATTCCATGTTAAATCTGTTTTATTTTTTTCCGTCTTTTGGTTGGAGAGAGTGAGTGAGGTTGGTTGGCCGGTTTCGTTTACATTTGCGTTGACTGTTCAAGCAGAAATCAGTAGAGCTCTTTTTATGCTTACTTTTTTGTCCGTACTTAAAGTTTATAATGTACCTATTTACATGACATATCATATATACGACGTGACATGATCCTTCCAACAATAATGTGCTCATGTGCGTGTATGCGCATGCATACTACTTACTTTGACAATTTGAGAGAATCCGTTCGTGTACCTGGTTTGCTTGCTTGTTTGGTTTTATTGTTGTAATGTACACCTGGGACCTCGGAAAATAACAGAGAGAGAGAGAGAAGAGAGAAAAAATTTTAAACTGGAGGAACCTTTTGTGTTGTTGCACAAGTTAGAAAGCAGCAAACAAGGGATTTTTTGCATTTTATTGTGTCACATAACACATACTGTGAATTGATGCATAATACGTGCGTTTTCCTGTTGTTAAACTTTATTAAATGACACTGTGGTACTGTGTGTAGGGGTTATAAAGACAGGCTGGTACAAGGCTCATATTGTTCATGGCCATTTCGCCAAAATACGGTGTTTTCATGTAGATTGGTATGAAAATGAAGGAAATCAAACTAAAGTAATAATTACATACGTAGATGTATGTCGTAATTTTATCTAAACTTCAAAAATCAAAGTTTTTCTCTTTAAAAGACAAGAAAATGTTTGATGCGTTACATTTTGTGCAGACCTGTAGCACTAAAAAATGTTTAAATTCTTTGGAAAATAATAAAATGCATAAAGAAATTTTGTACGGGTTTTCCGGCGAATCACCGGAATGAATCTACCTACGAATCAAAAATGAAAATGAATTTGTGGCGATTGACCTGTGCAAATGATGT
>JAANSP010001420.1:0-15437 GCA_036850745.1 Homidia socia
AATATACGCATGCACACAAATCGTTCATTTAGCTCGTTTCTCTATCTATTAGTATACCAAGGAGTTGAATTACACTGCACACTACACAAACACGAGAGAGAGAGAGGGTGGGAGCGATAACAGATAGTAGTAAATGGGAGATTAACAAAAGGTAAAAAAAGATAAGGAGGATGATAACATTCCGTGGTTCATTTTTTAATATTATTATTATTGCATTTTCACAATGATAAAATTCTAGAGGAACTGATACTTAACCTTATAAAGTACAAGCTATTTAGCATATTTTTTGCAATAAACACTGCATACAGACTGCAGGACAAAGGAATGCAAGGGTTTTCGTACAAGACCTGTTGACGTGTCGAAGAAAAGTTGTGCAGAAAGAATAAAGTTTTTGCTTCTTCTTCAACAGACGACACAACGGCGAAACACATGTTGAATTTGGAAAAGGAATAGCATGCTATTATTATAAAAGCTGCTGTTGTAAGAATTGTACATAAAACCAGCAGCAGCGATGATGGTAATACAATACGAAGGAACAAACGTGCTTCGACAGCAGATATTATACTTTATATATGATTTATATAACCACTCTTTTTAACATTTTATATAAACATAACCGTATTTTTTATGAATATCTCTTCTGGAGTTCACAAAAAAGGTTAAGTATTTTTATGACTACTGTCGACATGATGATCAAGTTTTTTTTAAATACTCCTTTGCAATTATTTTTTTTCAAATAAGCATAACAATAACAAATGAAGCTATTTCTGTTTATACTTTACTCTTATATGGAAGTAGATAGTTTATCGTAGATGAGAAAGAGATCAGAGATATCAGTATTTACAGAAAAAACACTATCCAAGAAAATAAATAAATAGAGACTCGAGAAGATTTTCTTTATTTACCTAGCAAGTGTGCGAGGGCCTTTCCCGGGAATTTGAGCATGGTGATGGGCGGCTCAGGTAAAAGTCCTGACACACTATCATCACTGTACTCTTGTGTCAAATCCCGACCAGCTTCCTGGGCCTCACGGAATGCTTCCAATTTTAATTTCTGGTGACGCTTGCTCGCCAAGTGCTCCTTGATCCGGTCTGAGCGAGCCCCAATGGACTGACAACAAAAACGACAGACCAGGATACGCACTAGTTGCCCATCCCGAATGATTGAACGGGAGGTGAAATCCACCCTATTTTCTGCGGCGTACTCGTCGACGCCCTTCCGCTTTCTTCCGTTCCCTTTGGTGGGACGCCCACCATGGGATAAAAACATGTGAGACATTTTTTGATATAGCGACTCTTCCGCTTCTTATTTCACACTTGTTGATCAATCAACAACGTCACAACGAAAATACTAGTATAAGAACAATTTCAAGATTGATAACTGTCTCCACTCTTGTATAAAAAACTTTTTTTTCTTTGAAAATTGTACAAATATTAACCAAGACAAATAAACTTTTTAAATATATGAAAATAACGGGAAACTTTTTCACCGAGAAATTTTCTTCCAGTCTTTGTAAAATGGAATGATAGATTAATATGGTATGTATTATATTATGTTTGCTGTTGTAATAAAACAACTGATTGTGCAACTTATTTTTTGAATTAATCTACACCGACAAACATCTTCTCATCATCATCACACGAAAAGTAAAATCGGCTTTCCAGTAAACAACTTTCACATTTTCTTTCTGCCTTCAAACTTGCTACTCGTCAACCACTGATGATAATTTAAGGGAGAAAACAAACACTTTTTTTGTCAAAATAAGATCCCAGCTCTTCTCTATTGCTTTATTCCAAATCAAAACACGACAAAAACAGTATTGTCAAAAAAATTGAACAAGGTCGCCCTTGTTTTCACACAAGCAACATCAGTAGTGGTACCAATAATAAACATTATATTATTCACATTCTTTTTACGTCAAAACACATTCGTCATGAAAACGTATCAAACTTGGAATGTAGCACACAAAGTGAACTCTGTAAATTTGTACTGGAAACAATGAGTTATCCGCAGATAAAAAAAAGTTGCAATATCCGAACTTTCCACACAGGAAGAAGAAACTTGCATGCAGCAATTTCCTCCTGCCTTTCTTGCTCTTCGTCGTCGTTCCTATTTTGTGAGGAAGTAGGTATATAACATGCTAATCTCTCCTCGCTGCTGCTACTACTCCTAATATTTTATTATTCCAGCAAATGAGGATAGCTCATGTTACGATAATTTTTATGATTATGATGCTGTTGATGATAATAATAAACACCGAGCCGAGAAACCATGATGTTTGTCGGATGGAATGCAAAGCTGAACTGAAGTTCAAAGTGGCAGAATCCGATACACACATGCATGCACAGGCAAAGGCAGACAAGCACAAAACAACAGGACGGACCAAAGGCATATAAGTAAAGCAACTAAAAGAGCTCCCATCTACCACAGCATTCTACATTAGCTGCAGCAACAGCATCAGCATCATAATAATAATATCAGGGGAAAAAGATACAGGGACGAACAAACGTCAAACCACACCATAGCACCACCACCGCACTGCCAAACACATGAAACCACTTGCTGGCTCGCTTTGCAATAGAAAAACACGCAAGAAGAGAGATAGAATGAAAAAAATAACATGCCCTTCTCTCTCAAACTCACTCTCTCACTCTATCTCTCTATCTAAAGCTCCCCAGAGTTGACTTAAACTTCATCATGACGACGATGGTGGTGGTGGTGGTGGTATACACATCTAAAAAAGTAAAGTAGGCATATATGTATAATCTGCAATTAAAGCGGTGCCCACACACACTATTTATAAAAAAAAGTAACTTGCCTTTGCCTTCCTATTCTTCTTTATCATTATTACTACTACTACCACTACTAAACTACTATTACTACTTTACTTACTACGAGTAGTAGTGGTGGTGGTTGGCTCACTGACTGAATCTCATCATGTGTTTTCCCAAACCAAAAATGTAATATTACGGATTCTGCAGTTTCTATAAGGAGAGAAAAAGAAGGAGCGTGATAAAATAAATAGACGGATAGTTTGAGTGTCTGTTTTGCTCCGTATTTCTTTGGTTGGTTGCTGGTGATTATTATGAATGGCTTATATGTATTAAAAGTATTTGAGCAGAGAAGAAGTAGAAGAATGTCGATGCCCATGAGAACATTGTTGTTGTATTTTTTATATTTATATTATGATGCCTATATAGAATCATGTTTTCACATCCATCTACCAGGCATAAGGATCGTTCAAACACTGGCAACAGCAGAGCAACCACTGTTTGCTATTTAATGTTTAATTGAAAAAAAGAGCTAAAGAAGCGAATAGATAGGTCGATGGCGTGTGTTTTTACTCTGTGATCATTGATCACCACTACTGCTGCCACCAGTGCGATTTTACTCCTCCCTGGTATGGCTGTTGATGATACTAAGAAGAAAATGTAATAATAATGATTGTATACAGAGTAAAAGAGAGAAACATCACCGATGACGAGCTGAAACCAGCCTCATTTATTCACACGCATGCAGAAATGCAGGCACTCTCGTCGAGTAGCATGCTTGTTTGAATTGCACATGTAGAATCTTTTGCATGTACATGCAACAGCCTATTTTCTTGCCATGCTTCTTTTTTCTAAATGAAAGCGATACTTGAAAATGGAATATTATTAGTTTCAAAATGCCGTGGAGGCACAGAGATTTTATTTTAAGAGAAAAATAAATGGTGCAGCAACAGTAGCACCATGTCTCCTGGTATTTTCAGCCAGAAGGAATTTTCTTTTAAAATGTTTGTCTCATGCGACAGGGTGTAAAGTGAACCATGGACGAATTAGGCAGGCGGAGTTTAAAAGTTTGAGAGAGGATGCGTCTGCTTTCCTATATTTTTGTTTAGTGTAAATACCTGTAGCATTTGAAAATGTGAAAATCGTATTACCACTGTACGTGTGTGGTGCTGGTGGTTCCTTTCCAAGACCAGTTAGGTAGGATTTTTTTAGCAGTAGCTTTGCCATAATAACAGAAATCATGTAGAATGGATACATTGCTGCACTCAAGCAAGATGGAATGAGAAAAGAGGTAGACTAAACGGATGGGTAAGAAAGAGAGGAGAAGACGACACGACGAGTATGGTATAAAATATAGAGAACAGGACCGACATACCGACCGACCCACCGAACTAGTACCCATAAAAAGTAGTCGCCTTGCAAGCAAAGCAATGCAATATACAATGTAACAGTGCTGCTGCCATTGTTGCGCTGCACAAGACACACATACTTTACTTACATACTTACCTAACCACCTACCTACACACAGACACATAATAATAATAACAACAACAAAAAACAACAAAGACAATCATTCTTCTCGCTTGCAAATAAAATGTATTTAAAGTTTGCAGAGAAACAAAATAGGTAAACAACATCTTCCCATCAACATCATTCATTATCAACAACAGCAGCACTCGCAGCAGCAACACAAAAATCTTAATGAATGAATTGTGTGTGTGTGCTGTCGGTGTGGTATAAGTATGTATTTGCGAAATGCATATTACTAATGAATTTCGCTTTACGCAATGCGTAAGGTAAAAAATGGTATTAAAACGGCAGATAATCCCTTTGCTTAATTTAAAGAGATGTGGATCGTGCATAGAGAGATTTTTCTTGATATATTTTGCATTTGAAGTATGAATTCTTATTTTGACTTTGAACTATGGACAATGATTTTTACCATACAATATGCTGTGGTGGCAGAAATAATAATGGAAATAATTGAATCAGTATCTCGATTTGGAATAAAATATGTACATGCATAAAAAATTGTCACTGGTGATAGGTGACGGACGAACGACGGTTTTTATGACAGATGAATTAAGTATTTCACGGAGCTGCATTTTTCCCTTTTTACAACACACCTCATAACACCTGCAATATTGACAGCCCTGCAATTCAGACATGTCAGCTTGTTGCATAACATAATTTATTTTTAGTAAACAACGGGAAATCACTGAGCGTATTTATAGCGTTAGAAAATGAGCGCTTTGGTAATTTATAGATATTTCAGATTTTTGTTTAAAAAATTAAATTGCCCATGACTATATTATTCCATGACAATTAGCTCTCTTTTTCTGCTACGTTGCGGTAGTATAGTGTTAAATATGCTCGCAACAGCAACAGTACTAACCCTTGCAGTTAAACATTACTATGAACATAATAGGTTAATAGTAAATAAAAAATGTGGAAATTTTTTTATGAATGAATCTTCACTTTTAGTCATAGGAAGAGGGCTCCATCAGCTTATAAAACCTTAGCTGATTGCAGCAGCACAAAATATAAATTAGCTTGACTGATGATGACGAAACGATGATCCATTCATGCAATTTGGTAAGCACACTAGCTAAGTAGGTACCTACATTCCTTACATGCAAAACACAATACGCTCGCTCATCATCATTGTACTCCATGTAGCATAATCGTTAAGCAATACAACCGGATCGTACTTGTACATACATAAATATTACTGCTATACAATGCATTGCTTCTAGTATAAACACCTATTTGCCTCTATGCATATTTTGTATTACGATTTATAATCTTCATCGTAAAAACATCTCTACTCACTACTACTTCGTAATTTACCTTTTTTTATTCTCGGCCGCTACCACATGGTTTCTCTGAACAGAAATAATGTGAGACTAAAAGTAATACTAGCCATTAGCAAATGGCTTATTTTATTTCTCAAGGATGGATTTAGTTGAAACACTTAAAATAATGCTTTCATCTTTCATGTCGTGTTGTAGTACTGATCATAGTGTTGTTGTCATCAGTCTTTAAATCACCATCAGTACCAGATATTGTGTACATAAATGCAATATATTGAAGTATACCTATTGATCTATGTAAACCATTATTATTTGTGTGTACATTATTGTACATTATTCGTTTTCATTTTTCTAAAGAGTAAGCTATATCCTATCTTCTACTACATACATGCATTCCATGATTATTGTTTATTTCATAAAAGGAAGGAGAAAAGAAGCCAGATTGCTTTTTGGAGAAAAGTGACAGCAGCTGTTGTGCATGTCTTTGTGGAGTTTTTAAGCACACATTCACGTAAAGAAAGAACGTTGTGAGTGTGTGGCTCTTTCGCAATGTTGGGTTAAAAGCATTTATAGAGTTCACAAGATCATATACATAAGCAACTCAGTGAGTAGATTACTTTTTAGGGGTTCCGAATTTTCTCACAGTTTTTACTCCATCCCGGTATTGACCTTTTTATGGAACAAGGGCACAAATAAATTTACACTGGGTATCCCGGTGAAATGTATCCATTTATCTAAATTTACTCAAAAACGATCCCTTCCTCTCCTTCTCCCTTTCTGTCCCCATCACCACTTGTGTGTTGAAATCGTACGCAACTGGGAAAATCCGAAAGGGGAGAAAATACAAGGATAAGTAAACGATGATAAAAATTCGGAACGCCTTTTAGCATTTCATAACTTTTTAATTTCCAGGAATTACTACACATGCTTATACAGGTAGGTACACAAACTACCACCACATACATTATGCATGTATGTATGTATATATAGGGATGTATTGCATGCAACGAGGAAAGAGAATTCTATTTTCATTTTCAGCAGAAATCCAATACACTGTCACTTTTTTGACAGTTTCCCCTTCTTCCAGCCATGATGTAACCACCAATATGCTCGCCGCCGTCTCGGCCTCGGCTCTGATTTTAATGTAATAATATGCAACATGTTGCAATACAATGTCTCCCTCAAAAAGTGAGCATAAAGTCTCCAGATTAAAGATAAAGAAAGATTAAATGCCTTGAAATGCGTAAATTTTTCCACAGTTAAATCGTCATCCGATCATCATACTACTATCATATCATACTCTCCAAAATTATCATAGATGCATATAGCCTCTTTCTTCTCTGGCATCTGGAAAAGTCAAATGACTAAATAGGTAGTAGGTAGATATGCTTGGATTAGAAAAAAGGATTCGGAATAATAAAACCAGTAAGAGGTTAATATAAAATTCAACCAGTGGAAACAACCAGGATCCTTGTTTCCAATGCTGATAATAACTAATAATAATAAATAATAATAAGTATATACTGAGCAAAAAGTCTTTGTTTTCTAAATACTACAAAAAATAAATATCTAAATACGAAACATATTATTAGAACACAATCCATTATCCGATCATTTACATTGATGTGGTGGGGCATGGTTCTTATTTTTATCCTGGAAACAAATGCTGGCTTTCTAATAATATGTTACTAATGATAATAACAATTAGTGGTCATGCTAGAATGCTGTTATGTGCGAGGAAGAATGGTAGGGTTTGTGAGTGGTGACAAAAAAATATACTGTCATCATAATGATATCGCAATCCGCATTAGTCATCCAGCAGCCAGCCACCACATCCATCAATCCTTTTTGTTGTATTGTTAATAAAAATAGTAATAAAATGTACAATGTTGTATTGAAAGAGTGCCAGAAAGTTACAACGTAAGTGAGTACCTATAATATCCATTTTATGTAGTTTGTTCGTCTACAAATAAAGTACCACAAACCTTTTCCTTTAACTGTAACCCAACTATATATAGTGGCTTATATATACATAACATCTAATGTCGGATCGGACTAAATTAGCATACATAAATGAAGAAATTACCATAACGTCAAAAAGAACTAGAGAGGGTCAATAAATATTGTATTGTAAGGAATAATACTGCACACTCTTGTCCCGTGGATTTTGAATGCTACTATATACTGGAACGGATAAAATTGGTATTTTTGTAGAAACTTGTGCAAGACGTGAGTAAATACCCAGGAGATTGGTAATAATATTTAAACGACAAACGGAGGTTAAGTACATCCAACCCAAAAAAATCATCATGTTTGGTCACACAACAAGACCAAGAAGACACAGACAAGAAGAAATCATCATTCAGTAGCCAAACTCTTTGGAAAAATATGTTTACTTTATTTCTGCTGTTGCTGGTGGTGGTGGTGTTTGTTGCGATATATGATGGTAAGGTGACCACAAACGGGAATGCCGGGGAAATACGTTTCGTGTTCTACTTAAAAGAAGGAGACTACAACGACCAATGCTGCTATATTAAAACGACCAGCAGCATCATATCCAAAAAAATTCTTACGATGTAAGTAGCAGCAGAGCAATAACTTAAAAGTCAGTGCAAAGGGTCAGAGTCCAATGTAACCACCATCACCATCATGGTACTCGTCATCATTATCATCATCACCGTATATCGCCCAGAATTAAAGTAGAAGCGAGTCAGTTGGATTGGTAATGTTTAATGGAGAAAAAATGTATTTATATGACTCACAATCTCAAACATGCACACAGCAGCAGCATGCAAGAAAATGCCCATCATCGGAAAAGATACACACCTATCAATACTGCCATTGAAGCAATAAATAAAACCCAGCAACAAGTTGTCAACAATTTGGGAAAACATTTTTTTTTCTTGGGGAGATAACAGCAATTTTCTTTGCCCGTCTCCAAGTATTTAAGAAACCTTATTTATTGTAGTAGGTATTTATTTGCCTCTGCTTGGCAAGATAATGGTAAGAAGAAAACAACTCTGTATATATGCACATATATATATGGACGACAGTTTCTGGGAAAGATGATGGACAGAAAATAAGTCGTGAAAATGCTTCCAATGCACACATCATACCATACAATACATTTACTTGTTCACCCAGTTTTACCAGAGCTGGTGTGAGGGTAGACTTGCAAGAAAAAGAACAAGAAGGATGTTGAAAACAAACCAAAAAGAAATGTGAATTTATTTAAGAATTTGTCCGAAAGGTCTGAAATCTCGGAGAATCCGTTATATATATGCCATCAGAAGAAAGAGGAGACAGAGAGGTAGTATAAACCAAATAATATTAATAATACCTTCATGCTTTTCATCAAGAGTTCTTTCTACGGTGGAGGAACAACTGGCTAAGTGAGATTTGTACAGAGGATTTTATTATACAGTGTCAGAGCTAACATGTTATAAGAAAGTCCGCGTGGGTTGTTTCTTCTAGTTGTCTCCATCTCATTTCCCATGTACTTGTGTGCTTGCTTTTGTACGTATACATTTTATATTTACTCAAGAAGAGTGGTCGCTATAAAGATTGCTGGTTGACTGTTGTCAGAAAAACATTACTTGAGCAGAGCAGACCACAGAAAAGGAAGGAAAGAGAGGCAATAAAATAATACTTATATGAATGTATTTAAATGGTATTTAGAGCATAGTATAAAATTCAAAATACGGCATATACATATAAGCCGCTTGTTTGCTGTATATATGTACACCCAGTTTAGGACAAGTCAGTCACAGAGATAACTGCAATATACTGCTTACTATAATGCTCATTTGTTGTTTTCACAAGATTTTTTTTTTGGTAGACACGGAATAAGGAAGGAAGCAAGCACTCACATTCATGCAGTTTTCCTCTTCTTGTCTCCTTTACTCAATAATACCGGATCATTATTTTCTTTCTCAAGTGGACAGCAGTAGCCTCCTGTCTTTTTATGATAAGGAAAAATATAAACTCCACACAGTGCCAGCAACAGCATCATGATAAACACCGCAAAGGTTCCATGACCTTAATTTTTGTTGAAAATCAACAAAATTCGTCTTACACAAATACATTGAAATATATGCAGAGGGCCAAAGCAGACGGGTCATTATTGGTATTTAAACATGCCAGGAAAAAATGAAGCCCGTCGCGGGTAGCAAAGTTGTCGGCAGTTGAAGAAGGAAGCGTACATAAATACGAAAAGCCAGATGAAAATTTCATGTAAAGTAGGTATACTTGCGCCTGCTTGCTTCAAAAGATTATTAACAACAATACAAAAGCAGCAACAGTCTTCTTTTTCTTATCATCTGATTCTATGTAGTTGGTTTGGCATAAATACGAAAAAGGTCTTTTGAGGCGACCACATAATATTCAGGTTTGTTCTCGCTTTTTGCTGCGTGTACTCTACTATCAGTAGTAGGGGCAGTTGATCTTCATTTCTAGGTTCTTTCAAATTAGGTATATATGGCATAAATATTATGCATAATAGCAACCTTTCCTCTCATCTCTGTGCTCCTCATCATGACATGCCTTGCTAGCACCACCACCACCAACCTTCTTAATAATAATCATCGTCATCAATTAGTTTTCCTTTTTAGGATACATCATCATCATCCTCGTGATGAATTTTGAAACCGCTTTCAAAAAACCAGGGTGGAAAAAATGTAAGGGCAAAAGTACGAGAAAAAAGAAGAAAAGCAATTCTATGTACTTAGCGCACTCAAATAACACAACAAGAACAAGACTAACAAAAAAGACGGTTCAGCAAAAGTAGTCAAATCATCATTCGTTTTTATCCTTATCGTCGATTTCAACCTCTACCCAAATGCTTACATTTTAATGCCTATTTAGATTCATATCGTTCTTGTGTCGTCGTGTACAAATGTATTGTATGAAAACGAAAAAAAGAACTGAACGTTTTGAATATTTTGATGAGGATAGGTACAAAAAGGCTCCGAGTGTCCCAATAATAATAAATTCGTTTTTGTATATGCTTGTTCCATGCGCAAGAAACAAAAATAAAGCTATTTGTTTATCTTATTTGTAGCAGCGTCGGGGAAAATATTTGTTTATATGGAGGAGGATATAAATGATGAAAAATAGAATGATGAAGGCAGAGAGAGTGCAAGTTGCTGATCTCCTCAAGAATAAAATGAGATTACTTTGCCGTGACATAAATACATGCGCATTTCATTACGTTTTTACTATTACCAGAATTGACGCTACTAAACTAACCACTTACTCCACTCAGCAATGACGATGATGATAATGATCATTGCCATGATGATCCAAGACAGATCATCATTCCTCTGTCAAGTAACTAGGCATATATACACGCACGCATAAAAACCGTAGTAGCAATAATAAAAGCAGTAAAAATGGGAAGAAGGAATGGAATAGAAGCAAAGGATAATGCCGCACATTTACAAAAAAAGCATGAAAATATTCTGCATTCTTCACTTGCTGTTGTTGTTATATGAAGAAAAAAAGAATCTCAGCAAACAAGTGGCTCATCTATCCTCTTGTACCAAGAAAAACACTTGATTTTTTTAGTTCAGTTGATTTTTAAAGTAAAAGGAACAAAATGGAAAACGGAGAGAAATTGTATGGATAAATGGAGAGCGAGAGTTTTCTAATGCGAATCCCACTTCTTTCCCGGAGGCTACGAAAAATCATCGTCATCATCAAGCCCATTCTCTCTTCTTTTGCCTATCAACAGCAAACTCACTGCTCTTTTCTTAAGATTTGTGTGCTGGTTGCATTTGTGCTGCTTCCAAGCGTGCATTTTTTTGTTACGGAGCAGACCGTGACGGGAGTTTCTTTCTTGCTCTCCCTCATTTTTACTACCCGACGTGATAATCATGCATGTAACATAGAAAGAGGTAGTTGGGTAGGTACATAGCCAACAGACACCGACCGACACAATCGTACAGAATGCATGTATATTTTTTAGCCTTCTTCTTTTTGTATTTATTCCATTCAGAGAAAAGAGAAAAATTTGTAAAAGTAAGCAGGCATGCATGCAATAAATGCGATAAAATAGGAGCAGCAGGAGGACAAATAATGGAAAAAAACAGTTGAATGGAGACGAGCAAGTCTCTTGAATTTGAATGCTAAAAAATATGGCGGTAGTTGCATTGCAACATCAATGATGATGACGATGACTTCTTTGCTCTCTCCCTATCTTGAAGAAAAGAAAAGCAGTAATAAAAAAACGTAATGGAACACTCTAGCTCAACTGCACTACTACTGGTATGCAATGCGCAATGGCAAGGAAAAGGCAGCAACGCAACATCAGCATTACGAATAACACCCTAAGATACTCCCAGCTTTTGCTGACTCGTATCAAACCACCGTGTCAGCCAACAACCGAGCCAGCCAGCAAAAAAATACGATCCGATCTGGCGAGTGTGTGCGCATACACAAGGATTCTCCGCCGCTTCCACCTCCGTCATAAATATATCGCTAGCTATTAGTTCTTTTCTACTGCTGCTTTTTTACTGCCTTCCTCCGCCAACACCAAACATTGCTATCGTCATCATCATCATCATAATTACGATCACACTTAAGTATATATGCCTTAAAACATGGGAAAATGATACTGCAACCGTATTGCCATTGCCACCACCACCACCGACAACAACAACTGCTTGTAATGTAATAATATCATGCCAGAAAGACAAGAACATTCCTATTCCTGCTTGTCTGCCAGCCATCTTGGTAAAATAACCACTTTGCGTAATCCACAAAAAGGGGCGTTTCCGGGACGTTGGGACGACGTTTCCACATGGCAGTGGTGATAGTGATGATGATGGTCGAGATGCTTCAGCGCATATGAAGATCATCATCCTCTCCTCGTCGCTTTGGGTTATATGCTGTGACACCAATACTATAACTGGTTTATTACAGTTTGCAATGTATACATATAGCCACCTCCGTTTGTACAAATTATTTGAGAGACAGAGTATGAAATGCCCGGGACCGGATGTCACACCCATTCTCAAAATACTAGAGAGAGAGAGAGCTGGTATTTCAGTTCACCCAGTTGATTGTTCACAGGAAAACTCCACAGGACATTGGAATGTGAAAAACAAGTTTTGAGAAAATCCATGTAGGTGTATACTTACAAACAAGCAAATATTGGTGAAATGGTATACCAAATACGAAATACTCAAGTGAAGAGGATGCGTATTATCTTTTAGGAGAACAGACACACACACACACACGCATTGCATCGTCATCATGCAAACATGAACGGGGAGAGATTAAAGTGTTTTTGCTCAAAGTTCACCCTACTCTTCTTGCTGCAGCAGCCCTGTCGGAAAAAATTGACGTGACACTTGTCTTGTTGTTGTTGAGTTTGCGTTTGTGCTATCTCGCTGTAATTATCTTCTTTCTCCCTCTCAACCCTGTCAAATTTGCCAAGGGTCAAAATCGCTGACAGAGAGTTGAACTGTTGATTATGGTGATGGTGGTCGGTCAATCCTTATCAATCCCAATTTAGATGATTGCTTTGATGTCATCCTGGTATTATTGTTATTATTACTTGATTCTTTCTGGGAATGGAAACCAGGGAGTATAATAGTGGTGTAGTGTATTTATAATAAGAGTAGAAAAATGTGTGGTGGTGCTGCTGGTGGGAGAGGGAGAGAGAGAGAAAATAAAACATTTTCGTTTTTCCACGGAGCCACACCCCAACTTTGTTTCACTCTCCACCATTCACTCTTCCTAGCTGGATACTTTAGGGCAGTAAATGCAACAGGATAGAAATAAAATGATGACGGCGATGATGATGCCAAATGCAGATAAAAATCCCCGAAACGGGCATAATAATAGACATGTGATAATGGATAAAATGAAGTTAATTTCATCAAAGTTAAATAATAAAAGTCTTTCAGCTTATTCTTGTGGGAAGGTTGCTTTCATAGTGATTGATTCCCTCATTTTAAATTAAAAATTTCTCTATGACACAACAGCTATCGGAAAAGATCAGTAATTTGAGATGATTATCTACCGCTGCCTTGTTGTCTCTGTGATTTTCACTGATTTTTTACTCATTATTTTTTATTATAAAAGTACCTTTTTCCTTGCGTACGTACTACCAGGCAAAATACAGCAGTATACTAGTCTACATGAAAAGCACGGATTGGGAAGGGCTAAACAGCAACAGCTAAGCAGGTTGATAGTAATAATAATAAACGTTTTTACTACGGTTATACATTTTGGGGGAGTATATCACATCGAGTCAGGCGATATCAAGTTTTTATTTTTTATTCTTTTCCGTTCGCTCTCTATACACCAAGCCAATGGTAATAATAATGGTTGTGTGTGCAGTGCACACAGGGCAGAAAAAAGTATAGAAATGCGATATTATACCTACAACCAGAGAGCAACAGCAGCAGTAGCGTTAATGTACAGTGGAAAAAAATGAAACTGATGTGCATCCGACTTGAAAAAGGGGCACACCAACCAACCGAACATCATCATGATCATCATCATCACCGTGATATACTCATACTCAAGTGGCATGACAAGTAACAAAGCTCATCATTTGACTCTACTATTGAGCATTATTGTTATTACCTATATGTTTTGTTGTTGTTATACTTGCTCTTCTCTTGCATTGCATTACATGTTACAATTATTGTAGCATGGCATACATGTAGACTGTTGTTGCTGTTAAAATAGCCAGCGACCGAACAATACCGTCACAGAATCTGAGAATTAAGTAGAAAAACCCGTGCAAAGGCAAGGCAAGGAAAGACAGGCATTCACTCACTCATTCTCCACAATCAACGACGAAACGAACAAAAAACAGGAAGGTTTGAGAAAAAAGGGAAAAGAGATCAAGCCATTTTATCACAATAATAATAATATAAAAGTAGTATAACGAATGCAATCTGAGTTAGTAGTAGTAGTATTTGTGCTGATGGTAAAGAAGCAGAGTGAATAAAAAACATTTTATGATTACGGTTGATGCACATACCATACCAATAATACAGATCAGAGAAGCAGCACAACCGAATATGAATATATTTTGGAAAAAAGACCGTCAGCATCATCAACATCATCATCAGAGTATCCACGTCTCATATAAAAGTAGCAGAAAGCAGCAGCAGCAGAGAGAGGAGAGAGTCAACCTGTTAATCCATCCGATCCCATAACACTGCTCACTGCTGCTTTAATATGTGTGTGTTATTACAAATAGTAGTAGAATATTAAACCACGGAGTATACACATATAGTAGTTATAATTGATGTTATAAAAAAGTTTGCTTTTATGCCAGTCTCCACTTATCATCCTTTTACATCAATTCAGTTTTTATCCCCCTTCTTTTTTCCGACATGACCATGCATTTCAAGTGATTTCTCGTACTCAATTGTCCTGAAAGCTGTGTAAAAATGTGTAAAGGTAACAAATAAATAGCATGCATGCCAGGATGGTGAAGAAGAGTTCTTTCATGCATCATATCATTGTATTCAGAATGCGTGCATCCTTCATCCACCACCCGAGTCTCTCTGTTTTAAATAACTTCCATAAATAAATTTACGAAAATTCGTACTACTGAAAGCTGATTACAGCCTTGTTGCTCCTATGCATATTTTCTATTGTATTATTTTTGTCCTGTAGTTTCAAAAATGCATCATTCGGATAGTTTGAATCGAAACCTAGAGTCAGGTGAATAAAACATTGAGCCCCATCATCATAAAAACCAAATAAATAAATGCAAATGAGCAAGCAGGGCAAACAACAGGAAAAGGAAAGGGAGAGATTGAAAAAAGGGAAAACGATTTTTACCCTACTCTCTATTTAACAATTGAATTTAGGTATTTATATTTAC
>JAANSP010001421.1:0-15436 GCA_036850745.1 Homidia socia
AGAAAAACTTTTCAGTTATTTAGGCAGAGAATCTGAACAAGCAAAAGCAAAGTTGAGTTTTTTTTATGTGTTATGCATATAGATAGGTAGAAATATTTTTTATACGGAATTGCAAAATCTTCTTGTGTAGGAATATATCAGTATATTTTGACATAGGTAGGTTGTTGAAGAAAAGAAGACGAAGGCAAGAAAGGATAAATAAAAAAGTTTTCTACATCTTACGTTTTCTTTATGAGTGTTATTCTTAAAGGCAGAGAGGACAATGCGTATACCTAAAACAACTTTCTAGAATATATTTCATCGTAAAATGTTCACAACCTTAAATGTTGCGAAATCGCCTCCGATGTAGTCCTATACACATAACAACAGTTAAACAGAACGCGCTTTGTATGTATGTGGAACAGTAAATACATTCAGTTTGAAAGTTACGCAAGCAAAAAAAAAGTTTTTTGTCCATATCGTTTTTTTACCCACAGAAAAAAGTTGTATCCCTTAGGGTGTCGTCACTAGGAATTACTTGGACACTAGAGCAGAATTATAGTTGATATGAGATAGAGAGAAAGTAGCGTGCGAGTACGCATTGGATATGTGTAGCATTGTTGGTCTCTGTGAGTTTAAGCACTAGCAACAACATTTGACGAATAAGCAGTTTTGAAAATAAAGTTTATATTTACAAGTATAGGTACATAATATTATGGAGCAATAGTCGAGAAACTTGATAGGAATGGAACAAAGGTGTGAAGGAGAAAGTTTTGAAACGTGAAAGATTTCTTTGTGATGTAAAAAAAACTGTTGCAGAAAATAGAACCTGAAGACATTTCACACACATTTTATTTACTAGAAATGAAGATGGGAGCGGTAAAGAAGTGAAGCAGTTGGAGTTGGTTGAAGGACAAGTATTTAAAAAGTATTTTCCAACATACAGCACGAGTACGTGCTCTTAATGTACTTAAACCTATGCGTTTAACCTTTCCAAGAAAAATATAAACCCGAAGCAAAAAGTGTGTCCTACTTGACCATCATTTTGCGTTCTCACGCCCTACTTGACACCATTGATTGCTTGCTACTAGTATACTACCTTTTTTAACAAAAGTTTTTTGGGAAAGAAGGAAACGACAAAGCAGAGAGAAATAAATGGAATCAGAATAAAAACGATTTTCTGATCGTGAAGTGAACGTGGCGTAAATTGATAAGTTGTTTAGGTCAACTGCTGTTGCTGCTAGTGAGGAGCAGAAGATGATAACAAACTGCTAAAAATAGAGCTTGCTTTAGTTTTATAGAGATAGCGCATGGCTTTATCGTTAATGCTTTCAGATTAGCTTATAGAGAGGAGATCGCTCTGGTTGTTTACTACGAAAGGGATTTCTTCGGAAGAGAGGAAAACAAGAACTCCAATAACTTGCCTGACGACTGCCACCCAACCTGCCCTCGTCTGTAATAATATGTCTTTTTTTCTCCTCTGCTAATTTTCAGTACTGCCATGCAAACCAGCCGTTCAACACTGGTTGCCTATGTGAGCTTCTCCTCTGTGGACGATCCATACGTTGGAAATCCTAGTCGTGGGGGTCGTCTCCGTCCTCATTCAGGTATATAGCCATAAACTAAATATAGAAAAAATGAAAGTTGCATGTAGTATAGTAATACTATAAGTTGTAAAAGGTAATACTGTCGATTATATCTATCCAACAAAGTTTGAAACTGATAGCTTTATCATCCTATTAAGTAAAAAGTGAGTGATGTATGTTTACTCTAACAAATAAATAGAAATGATGCACCCTTTCGGATCACTGAGCAAGATGGAGAGATCACGATCACATTGCATTGCATTCTCGTTAGCACACAAAGTACTACATGTGCAGTACGTTACTGTGTCTCATTTTAAGTTCATTATAGCAACTCAAGCTGCTGCTGATAAGGCTCAGGTAACATAATATAATTTCATTATTGCAACAACGGATGCACGTCAGCCACCATTCAAACTCACTCATTGTCAGTCAGTTGAATGACGCAAGTGTATTTACGTATGTAACAACTTTCTATTGTTAGCAGACGCATTTTACTACTTCTAAGCTAATTTAAAGATTTCACGGTTGGATGCATCGTTTCTTTCCTCTTGTTCCCCCTTTTTCCTTGAAACTTTCCTGATGAGTGAACAAACTAGAGAGTAAGTCACGTAATAATTGTATTAAAGAGTGTATAGTACAGCGACAAGATGAAACTTACTGTGAAAGCTGCATGTTCTTAAAATCTCATGCTATTATTATTATTATTATTTCAAAGATGTCTGTTCTTGCTTTCATTGCATAGTCCAAAATTGTAACCGTCTTTTTTATTCCAAAGAATTTTACAATTCTTTTAAACTCAAACTTGGAAAAAGTAAAAAGTAGAAAAAAGTATATGCCTAACGATTAAAATGAATGACGGAAATAAATGAGAGAGTTGGAGGAAGAGAGAGAATTAAAAGGAAACGAGCTGTGCACATTTTTCTTAAATACGAACCAGCAGTTTTTTATGATGATTATGCAGATAAATTTGTTTCAACATTTCTGTCTGTTCATCCACTTTTTAATTGTTATTATGGTTGAGTGCAAACATCTTGTATGCCATGTAGATATACAGAATAATTATGTAGGTATCTTGATTTAAGCATATACATTATCATTGTAGTAGGTACTTGGACCGTGTAATTCTTCTACTGGAGTATAAAGCATCAAGAAAGTAGAACGAAATCAAAGATGGCCATGCTCATTTTCGGGTTGTTAATTCAGAAATTTCTTGTGACTCTTTTTCTCCCTTGTGCTTTCTCCTTTGTTTTGAATTGAGATGAAGACGATATGGGTGGTGCGGTGGCGGCTATGTGGTTATGCATTCTCGCACAATAATAGCTAGTCCCAGTTTTCCATCACCACAACCACCTCAGACTGCTCATGCATACGTAAAACGTTCATTATCATCTTGATAGTGCAAGCAGTGAAAATGAGACGTTTTTAGCTTTGTCGTCATCATCATCAGCAGCAGCATAAGCGTTTAGGGGGATTTTCTGGATGCAGCAGCAGAAATTCCTTTCCTACTTTCTTGGCATATACAACCCGTTTGTAAGATTTTCTCATTCATGCAATATTAGTAAAGGTTGGAAAAAGACATGTTCTCAAGAAGATGTTTGACGGTTTTGTCCGTTTGTCTGTTCAGCAAAATCCGACCACACGGAATGCAATGCAACTTGATGATCAACAGCGTCCGCCCGCCCCTTTACTAAATGTGGTTTGGGTTGGCTGATTATTCGTTTTCTTTGTTGTCTGACATCTAACACAAAATGTGTTGCTTTTCCATTTTGCATGTTTCCTCTTCTTCTGTTTTACCGAATTACATGTAGAAATGGTAGAATCAACCATCTTCATTCCGTATATAAATTGTGATGCAGCAAGCAAACAAGCTAAAGAACAAAAGAGCAAGATGGAAATGAGAAGGCGGAGGTGTAGGAGTGCTCAGACCGAAAACCACAAAAGAAAATATCGGAAGATGAAGCTCACATCACGCATTCATAAAACACAATGCAAGAAAGAAGGCAAAAAGGAGGTACATGGAATTACAGCACACAAAAAGCCGCAAAATATATACAAATATGTGAGTCGACTATTGCTAACAATCTGTGGATAGAAAATGAAAATGGGCGATAGAAAATACCAGAGAGGAGGATTCTATTTGTGAATAAATTCATTTCTCCATATAAAGCTGTTAGTGTAAGTGCATGTAACAACTCTCCACCCTTAAACTTACAATTATATAAGCATCATGGTTATCGCTGTAGTTGTATGCATACAAGCCATTCAACCATTTACTCCAATTTCCCTTTTTTGCTTGAAATTAGCCTAAAATTGCATAACACTTCCAAGAACTGGCAGGCGTTGGCAAAAACTCCTCTTTATATCCTCACTCCTCATTGTTATTCTTCATTTATAATCATTGTGGTCTCTTTCGTTTTTCCACACTATCCGAATAACCCATACAGCTCATTACCTCACCATCTTTGGCAAAAACTCTTGAAATGCGAATTTCGGCACTTAAAACAAAGAAATTGGAAACGCTATACATACTGGCCTGCTACATAATATCAGCAGGATTGAATACTGTGCTTATTTTACCCAAGAAAATGTTTAATGCTTAAGTGGAAAGAATTTTAATGTCTATAATTTAGTTTTCATGATATTTAATACCAAAACTTGTATTCCCATTTATTTGCAAGCATTTTTTGTTTCTATCTGAAATAGTTTGTGATTGGACGTTTGACAACTGTTGGAATGCAGACCAGTGTGTGCTAACATCTCCAGGATTTCCGGGGATGTATCCTCCATACCGTCGATGCCGTNTTTTGTTCCTATCTGAAATAGTTTGTGATTGGACGTTTGACAACTGTTGGAATGCAGACCAGTGTGTGCTAACATCTCCAGGATTTCCGGGGATGTATCCTCCATACCGTCGATGCCGTTTTATTCTCAACGCGAATCAAACTACCGACAGCATTCGTATTCATTTCAACTGGCTGAGCTTACCACCGCCACCGTAAGTGAAAAAAGAATATTTTGACTGGAGATGCATGCTAATTTTATTATATTATTCTCGCTAATTACAACTGCTGTGTATATTTTTTCTCTAGTTTCACTATAAAATTTACTGTCCCTACCCTACACGTTTATTTATAATACTTATATGCATAAAAAGCGAATGGCAGTGAATGCATATTCTTAATCACTTCTCCACCATGTGGCTTCTTTTTGCTGCATTCACTACTGATTGTTGTTTTTTCTGCTAATAAGAGCCTCGAACATGTGACGCATGCAAAATCAAGCAAAAGCAGAAAAACACACAAAATGAAAGAACAAAGATGCTTTCAATGACGACGAAGGATGATGCAAGCAAGCAGAAGCAGATATACACGAAGCGAGATAAGACATGCCTTTCAAAGACGACGGATTTGTCTTTGTCCAAGAAATGCGAATCAAACAGCAAACAGAACCATGAACGAACAAAGCAGCATATATAGTAAATAGTGGCAGTGTGGTGGTTCTTTTAATTCATTCATTGTGTATTCCATTCACGATCATCAAAGCAGCAGCAGCACAGAAGTCAATATATGTATAGTTTTGTGTCTGCCTTCAAAGACTAATACATGAATACTTTTGTAGAGAAAAAAAACATAAGGAAGCTAAACATGCATACCAGTCAGTTTACACAGCCAAAACATGCAAAACCGCATATTTTGCGAAAAATCCAATGCTTTCAAGCATGAAAAAGAAGGATTTTCAAAGATGTGTCGCCAGCCGCCCCGAAAAGAGAAAGAAAACAAATGTTTTTTTGTATATTTCCCCGGCTTCTTTGCACATTCTACTACAATAAATGAAGTATTGAAATTATCGTAAACGCAACTAACCATCGTGGCTCTAATAAAGTTTAACTAACCGACACAAACTTATTCACGATCATCAAAGCAGCAGCAGAGAAGTCAATATATGTATAGTTTTGTGTCTGCCTTCAAAGACTAATACATGAATACTTTTGTAAAGAAAAAAAACATAAGGAAGCTAAACATGCATACCAGTCAGTTTACATAGCCAAAACATGCAAAACCGCATATTTTGCGAAATCCAATGCTTTCAAGCATGAAAAAGAAGGATTTTCAAAGATGTGTCGCCAGCCGCCCCGAAAAGAGAAAGAAAAGAAATGTTTTTTTTTGTATTTTTCCCCAGCTTCTTAGCACATTCTACTAAAATAAATGAAGTATTGAAATTATCGTAAACGCAACTAACCATCGTGGCTCTAATAAAGTTTAACTAACCGACACAAACTTTTCCAATTCCTTCTCATTTATGCACTTTATTTGTTTCTTCTCAACTTTTACTTTTATACGTTAGGCGCATTCCTTCCGTAAAAGAGTAAATGGCAGAGAAAGGCGAAAAATGTGGGAGCAAGAGGAGAAAAAAGAAAAAAAAACTTATTTTTAATGTGTCTTTTATGGATTAAACCAACTAGCAACTGACTGGTGAAATATATACAGCAAAAAAGTGGAGTGTTGAATATGGTTTTTTTTGTGTTCAACAATTACTATTATTATTATTTCTTTACTTTCGTTTGTTATTTTCTTTTTTCTCCTTTTTCCCTTCTGCTGGAGCTTCAATCCTCTTTTGGAGCAATGTACTTATTCACATTTCCATTTCTCCTTTCATCTTTCAATCTGTCGTTAAAAGCTTTGCATTTGCATCAAAAATGCTTATTTTTACTCTCCTGTGCTGTGTTGCTCTGAATGTTTTCTTTCTTGCCTTGTGCATCCTCATCATTGTTGTCAAACCTTCGTTGCCGTCTTCCATGTGCTATGCACGTACAGCTAGTTGGCTCTTAAAAATTAAGCGTTGTTGGCAGCAGACGTTGTTACCTTGCTTTTTCTCTGCTGCTTTTTTAGTGAATTTTCTTTTCTTTCAAGTACAAAACTGATTGTGAGTAATAGCAATAAGCAAGTTTATGGGACCATGAATGGTGGTGGTGGTGGAGTTGTAAAAAAAGAAAGGAAATGAACGTAGATAATTGTTCCATTTGTTGGTGGTGGTGGTGGATGGAGTCATGTAGGCAGGCACAAGTATAGCAGTAGTATTAAAGTAGTAATAATGCAGTGCATAAAAAAGTATCCTTTAATTTTCTAGTTTAACGATACCATTTTCCATTATGTTTTAACTTACTTTTTTGTCTTTTTTCTTGAAGGCTCTGTTCAAATCATCATGTGGCAATTTGGAAGCGGAACGTGTCCAATTTAGCAAACTTGGGAACTCCGTGGCGGACGCTATGTAGAGAATCCGAGATATCCGTCGAGGTAGAAGGTGGTTGGGCTTTGATCGAATTCCGTTCTGGAGCTACTATCTCACCGTACCTTTACAACGGCTTTCGAGCCACCGTCCAGTTTATTCATAGTGGAAGAAGAAGGATACCATTATCTTCTTCTGGTTCTAGTAGTGGTAGTGGCGGAGCAGGAGTGGTACACCCAACGGATGGAATTACTATTACGAACCAGTTTCCCACAAGACCAAGTATTTTGAAAAATGGAAATAACCATGAAAGGCCAAGAAACGCTGGCAAGCTTGGGAATCCTAATAACAATAAAAACAGCAACAATAATAATAATGAACCTCCGCCACAGATCTTGTACACAGCTCCCCCACCGCTACCTCCCCAACAGCCTCCCTTGTTTAATCTTCCAAGTTATGATGACAATGATGATGACAACACTGAGGAACCATTGGGATATCCAAGGTCCTTCGGTATGTATTGGGGTAATTGCTTCTGGGAATAAATAATAATATATAATTAAGAAGTAGGACGACGTCAGAGAGATACACCGCTCGTATAAATCCCTATCCAGTTTTTCTATGAAATCCGGATTTTGTGGTGATGATGGTCTACTCTCATTTTATATTCTTCAATAATCTGACAACTTTTTTCTTTCGAAAATGGAAACATGTTTCTTATTATGTCATGTTGTCGTCTTGTGTAGAAGCTGCAGCCGCTGGAGTGTTTCCCATCACGTGTGGCCATGTTTTTGATGGGCTGACAACTAGGGGAAATGTCTTTCGACTGATTATTCCAAAAGACTTGTCACACCTCCAACAACAGCAAAGACAAAATATCCAGGGATTCGGATCATATCTTATGCCATCCCTTCCCAAGGCAAATCCATCCAGACCGTTTAAATGTGCACTGGAATTTCGTGGAAAGCCAACGGATGTTGTGCAGGTGGCTGTTTTCAGCTACAAATATCGGTGAGAAAAATTTATAAAAAAGTGTGTCGGTTGAGCTGTTTTCAGCTACAAATATCGGTGAGAAAAATTTATAAAAAAACTGTTTTGGTTGCTCTTTTTTGTTTTGTAGTCTAGTAGTCAATATAAAGGGGATTTTCATGTAAATTTGAACTAAAAATGCTACAATCTATTCTTCAAGTGGTCTGAGCTGCTCTTCCTTCACTGAAGCATTTGACTTGGATGAGGAAGCATACAATCACACCGAGCGCTCTGATCGCCGCCTGGGGAAACTTTGCGGTCCGTCTGGAAATGAAGTGAAACGGTTTACGTCATCACACAACAGACTCATTTTGCTTACTACTGTATCGCCTTATGAGGATCCCTTGAATTCAGAGTTTCTCGAGGGTGCCTTTAGATTTCATGATGGTTAGCAGGCGTTATTTTAAATTTTTATTCTGCATGCATAAAGTCATAAAATCAATAGTCTTACGTCTGCCTCGGCAAACTTTTTATTTTCTTGGGACATATTACTTGAACTGAAATGTGATAACTGAATGTGTAAATCAATAGTCTTACGTCTGCCTCGGCAAACTTTCTATTTTCTTGGGACATATTACTTGAACTGAAATGTGATAACTGAATGTGTGGGGTTCATGATATTCATAAACATATATTCATAACGATAATAAAATAACATGGTCCAATATTTTCAGAGTCTATTGAAGGAACTGTTAAACCTTTATCAAGTTGCGAAGTGGTCTATTACGGGGTTACTTCTTCCTCTACCGGCTCATTCGTCGGCCCGCCAGACTCTCCCCTTTTGCGTTTATCCACTTTTCCGCTCGTATGTGCTCACTCTTTTCTTCCGGGAGGAAATCAGACTGTGTCGTTGACTCTTCATCGGGCAGGCCATGAAACTGTTGGTGTGGCACTGCCCGGCTCAAAGAAATATTGTCGTTCCATTTGTGGCAATTCTGGATGCCGTTGTGAAGCCAAGTACACGCCGATGGATCAGATCGATCATTTGCTTCTCATTGCTGGATCCAATCCTATTGGATGTCTTTGTGGTTATTTTCCGGTTCGTTGAGCATAAACTAATAATAAAACCGTATAATAACAAGAGGTGAAGTCGTACAAGTAGTAGCAAAAGTAGTAGCAGAAATAATAATAATATTTTGTTTCATTTCCGTGCTTAATGTATCGTAGAGAATTAGATTGGAATTCGAGAGAGAGAGAGAGAAAGAGAAGCAATTCAAGTGCTCTGTTTTTCTCTGTTTATGTTTGCATGCGTGTATCTCTCTCCCTCTCTGTTTTCTGAATTATATATTTAGGTTTATTATAGTTTGGTTACTACACTCTACTCTATTTGAAAATAACCCAAAATATCACAAAATTAAATTGGTAGTAATATGCTAGTGGCGCAATATCTGAGACTTTTTTGTTTCGTGTTTCTTTAGGAAAGCAATTCAAGTGCTCTGTTTTTCTCTGTTTATGTTTGCATGTGTGTATCTCTCTCCCTCTCTGTTTTCTGAATTATATATTTTGGTTTATTCTAGTTTGGTTACTACACTCTACTCTATCCGAAAATAACCCAAAATATCACAAAATTAAATTGGTAATAATATGCTAGTGGCGCAATATCTGAGACTTTTTTTGTTTCATTTTTCTTTAGGATGGTTTACCAATGACATTTGAATCGCAAAGCCCACTGACTCTTGTTTACCATGCGACAAAGGGCGGCCGAGAATTTAGCTATTCTGCGTCATTCCAATTTAGGCACAAAATCCCATGCTCCAACTTCAGTATTGCACCTCCAACAGGTTCGTTTGTCTTTAAAGTTCTTGTGAAGAGTTTGAATTGTAGTTTTAGGCAATGTACAGATGTAACTTTTTGATCTTTTCCTTTCCTTGTCTCAAGCAGGTTCAAAACGCTGGCGAGAAATTTTGAGTGCGGAGACCCTCTCCTTCTACGCTCGAGATTTTCACCATTACAGCTACTACGACTGTAGCTGGGCTGTCTCCATCCCTCCGCGGTATAATCTTTCCATCGATTTCGTCTCGGAGGAGGACGGTAATTTATCTCAATTTTGAATTCTCTTTCAGACTAAATACCATATTCCCTTTTCTACAATTTTCCTTCCCTCATTAGTAATCATCAGCAGCGTGTGCACGAACTGCAATTGTACCTGAAATACCACGATATTGATAAGAAGCTTAATTATACGGTAGAAAGCACGTGTATTCATTCATAGTGTCAACGTTCTCTTGTGTATTCTTTAGAAAAAGACTGTCACACATGGAACCTAACAGTGTGGGCCCGACCAGAAAAACTGCATCATCACATGCACAGCTCGCACGAGGAGCTATACGACCGTGTCGCGTCCTTCTGTCCAAGTGCAGGCAGGGAAGAAGTGAAAATCCCAGAAAATGTTCATCAGGCTTATATCAGGTAAATAAACTAAAAAGAGTTTTTCGCTCTTCTTCAGCCTTCTCCTTCATGTGACAGGTCGTTCTACTTTTTCGTTTCGTCGCGTTTTGTGTATGTAACAAGATTTCTTTTGCTCTCATCGTCTTACCATTTTCGTGACATTGACATGAAATCACCCATCTCGTTATCTCTCACGGTACTTTCTCTTTCTTTTCTCGACTTACTACTACTTGTCATTGATTTGTGGCTTGCTTTTTCTCCTCTTGTGTAATCTAATAGATTGGTCGGTGTGACACTTCGTCCTCCACAGTTTGAGGTGAGATGGAAATACACTGATGTTCTCCTTCCCGGACTCAGCGAAAGGAAAGTTGCTACCAGTGGGACAAGTTTTCACCATACATCTCTCTTCTGCCTTCCTTATTATTATTACTGCCATTACTATCATTCCCTTTCACTTTCCTTGATCACGGTCTTGATAATGATGATGACGGTGTAGAAGTGGCAGATGCTCTATATTACCACAAGCTAGCAAGCAAGCAAGCAACCCACCACATCCATATTGCAACAACGGTGAAACATTAAACATGTTACCTCTCTAAATTACCGCCATCACCGCACCACACACATACCAAAGTCAACCTCTTTTTATTATTAATAATTATAATAATGTAAGGGTATTTTGTATTCATATTGCACACACACGTACTCACGAGGGTACTTTTCTAAATACAAAGACACTTGTTAAAAATGCAGTGTTGCAACATTCTCACTCACAATCAGACAGACATATACAACCAGTATATAAACACTCTCCAGTATAGTATGGTCTAGACTGGATATTACATCAAGTATTCATTACATTGTAATCATAATGACCACATATTACGACAAAAGCATTTTTACCACAAATTAAATTCACAGTTATATAGTTACATGTGTGTATGTATATACCTTAGCATAATTTAATGGGAAGTATATAGGAAAAGAAAAATTGAAATTATACGTACGTAAAGTTTTAGTAGAATCAACAGTGGAAAACCGCAGGGTCATAATGAATTTGTTAATTAACATTCTAATAAATTTAGAAGATAAAAATTATTATAAAATTTGCTGATTGTTTTCAGTAATACCCGCTGTAACTAAAAACAACTGCAATAAAAATCTTAATAAATAATCATGGAGTCCAGCATTGCTATTTATTATGGGTAAAAGATATAAAAACGTTTGTTGTAGGTTATCAATAAAACCCCCATTCACTTTTAGCTATTTCTTTTTCACGTATTTATAAAAGCACAATAAAATATTTTAAAGCGTGGCTTTTTTGTTTAGTTTACAAAGAAGGTCAAAGGTAAGGTACAATTTAGCTGTTGGTTTCTGAAGGAGCGCCAGTCTAATTCCCACAAATAAAAGAAAATGTGAAACGACATGCTTTCTTCACACCGAACCGTCCTGGATTCTAGCGTAGTGCTCCAACAAACACTCCAATACAAACAAAAAATTGAACGAGTTCCAGTTGCGATGCTGTAAGTTACACTTAAGTTCTTCAGTGTGCTGCATATAGTCCTTTCTACCATTATGCAACATGCATGAAACAAGAGCAATCGAGGATTTGCCTTCATTTGCATTCTATTCTACTCCCTTTTTTCTTTTATGTCGGTAAACAGTATAACTCTTCTCATCTGATCCTCTCATCTCCTCATCTTTTTTCCAGCTTCAGGGGCTGAATATATAGGTACACGTTTTTAGGTTTTTTGTCTTTCTTCTTCTTTTGTTGCTACCACACACACACAAGCAACATCTTATTAGGGGTTCAGCATTTCCTTCCTGATCAAGTGGATCCTTCAACATTCAACATGCTCAACTTTCTTCTCCACTTTTTTTTAGTCTTCCGCTCATCCTACCTATAACCTGTGCGTCAACGACGACGAAGGAAGATATGAATAATACTGAAACGATCAATAAAACGTTTTGCTTACTTTAGCATATATGCTATAGCATGTCTCGTTTTATATCTCTTCCAAGAATCTTCAAAGTTGCTCAACACACAATGATGTCGACATGAATGGCAGATTCGTCTTTTTGTATCTGGCGTACTCTAAAAAAGAGAAAGGAAATGTCGCCAGAGACAAACTTTTCTCTCTATCGGAATGAAAATAGACTGGAAAAATGTTCGAGTCTCTGAAAATATTGAGTTTTTGTTCAACATTCTTCTAACTTAATTATTTTCCCCCTAATATTATTACATTAGTTTAAAATCGTTTTTAAATTCAGTCTCACCAGTTTTCCTTGTTAACACTTCCTTTCAGGGACCAATCTTCTTTATTTCGACCCTTTATTTATTTAAACTGGAAAAGTAGGCTGTCAAATAGAAGAGGTACCTTTAATTTTAATAATAATGCAAGTTCATACATTATTCAGTGGAAGCGATCACGCCGATAAAGGGTGCCTTTTTAACTTAAGCGTAATAAAGTGGTGAGGTGGTGGTGGCGGTGGTAGTTCTGTGAGCTGGATTTACTTGAATAAACTACCTTGTTTCCATCAACCAGAAAGAAAGGAGAAAAGAGCCTGTGCATATGTTTATTTGGTCGGATTGGATTTTGCCAGGGCTGACAAAGTGAATAAAATTAATCAATTTCTAGAGTTTTTTCTTTCTTCCTCGTTTTATATTATTAGATGCACAATGGAAGGTGTAATACCTTTTATCTCTGTTTTACTTGCTTTATTTTTTTTATCAAACTTGGTTCAAAGTAATTACTCAAAGGTGTCTTTGAACTTTGATCAATTCCTTTTTTCAATATATTACGGTGAAATAAAAGCAATGTGGAATTTCGTGGAAAATGCACGCTGGAAAATTCGTGAGTATAAAAAATTTGTTTCTTCGGCACAATTTACATCTGAGAGTTTTCCTCTAGCTATTTTATAGAATAATAAATGTGTAGATTTAACAAAATGTGGTAATAATTGCCGTAAAAAATGAGAATTGCCTAAAATAAGGCCTCGGCACTTGTAGTATTAAATTAATCACTAAAAAGCTGTTCCACTCTCTAAAAGTGTATCAAAAGAGATATCCTTTCTATTTTTATAGACTCAAAGGACATCTCTTCAGCTAAAGATCATCTAGATAGAGTAGCTATTTTTTTCTTCTCATTATTCTTTTATCACAATTGGATCAGTAGACACTTTTATTACGCTTTTAAGGCCTTGGTGTCGTCGTCATCCTTTTTACTGCTACTGCCGTTACTGCTTACTAGATTAACAATGAGAGGAGTAAGGTCATAATAATACATTTATTTCTTCTTTTATTTTCGCATCACCAGGCGGTAGAAATTCGTCGCCATCTCGGATTAGCCTTTGGAGAACACATATATATCATGAGTGTGTGTTGCTAGAAAGTATCTGTGTGATATTTTGTTTTATATTCTGTATTTTATGTACATGGACATGCACAAGTTTTGTATGAGCAGAGTAGCAAGTCGAGAGGGTAAATGGAAAGGGGTATCATGTAGCACCCACGCCATCATACACCACCGCCGTTCTGTTTCTTGTGGATAACGTATAAGCAATAATAGAACGCAATGAACTCAGTTGACTGGAAAAGATGAGGAGAATGGAGAAACTAAGAAAAGAAATGAAAATGCAGCTTCACTCAACTAGTAACTCAAGTCCTCCCTGATTATTATTAGTACATTGAGAGGCATGGCTCAAGTCAGGATCAAGGAATAAAAAGGAGGAAAAAAACGAACAAGAAAAAGAAAATAATGAAGCAGGGTCGAGCGCTACAACGGGAGAAAAAAAGTTATCCATGAGAGCCACACATTTTTATTCTTTCTTCACACAAGAAAAAAAGCTACAACACATGTATTATCAAACCAATATATCCATATCACAACAGAATAAACCTCTGCTGATTCTACGATACTTTCACCCTGTTGGATTGGCAAAATTAAATGGAAAGATGGAATACATATATACATATGACCAGTGTAGATGCATGGAGCTCATCGTTGCCTGTCCTGTGAATCTCAAAAAGAGAAAGACACAAGAAAATAAATGGAATGTTTTCTTCTTCTTCTGTTTCTGCTGCTTATGCTGCTGCTGCTGTTACTGGAAAAAGAGAAAACCATCGGGGTGGTGTGATGTTCATGATGATCATGATGCCAATGGTGAATGAGGAAGAAGAAATAAAGTAGTATTTTTCTTTGGTATCTCTAAATTACATAACACTTCTCGTCGTCTCTAGATCCCACTCTTCTGTTCACTCATCCCATCCACCACTACTGCACTACTGCTTGCGCTTCTCTGCTCATTTTACTTTTCTTCATACAAGTTTTCTATTTTTCTACAATAAGTAAAAATACCAATATTGCTAGTAGAGCACAGCAAAGAAGAAATAATAGCACGCAGCGAAGTAATAACAATAATAAGTGTTATGTTAAATATCATATGAAAAAGTAAAAATATGGGTATAAGAGCAAGTTTCATTGAAGCGTTAGCACATTATAAGTATAATGGTAATAATAATAATATAAATTAGAGTAGAAAAATAATAGTGTACCTACATGGTGAGAAAGAGAAACAGCAGCTGCTACTGCTCAACTGCACATACATCTTTTGCCCTGTTCCCTCGTTTTTCATTCTCCTTAAAAATATTGGCAAACGAGTACATAGACAGAGGACCACACTAAAACTGAATGAGTGTGAATATGAGGTTAAAAATAAAAGGAGAGAAATAAACCATGTAAAAGAAAAAAAAGTATGCGAAAAATACGCGATGACTAGGTAGTCTCCTGTCTCTCCTTTTCTCTTCACTGAAAGCACACGGATTTCCATTACTACTGCTTTTTTCACCGAATATACCGTGCACTGATGTCTGTTTGCAGAAGAGAAAGAAGCTTAAGAAAAAACAGTGTAAAGGAAATTCGTGATTTCCGAATCTTTGGATTTTCATTCCATTCATTTATCAAACTCACTCTTGTGTTATTTCCATATCTCACTCACACAAAATTACACTCTCGCAACTACCACTCTTGCTCAAGAAGGGAAAGGAGAGAGACTATCGAAATCCACATTCCAATCCATTTCCAGGAAGACGAATAGTGAAAAAAGAACAAGTAAGCAAAAGGGAAAGAGAGAGAGCTGCTGAGAGAGAAGGAAAGTTTTCTTTTGGAAAATCTAAAAGAAACTAAAAAAGGTACATTTACTTTTTGGTTGTATTTATCTACACAACT
>JAANSP010001422.1:0-15434 GCA_036850745.1 Homidia socia
TAGACAGTTACAAGTAACACAAGTACACGTGAAACGCGAAATGTGGGGCTTTGCGGACCTTTTTGATGTTTTATTATGGAATGCACATTCATTACGTTTTCGTTTTGTATGTCTTTGTTTTGTTGGCGTGGATGAGGAGAAGCAGATGCTTGACGGATGGGTTATTTATGGTCCATAACATATGGATTATGTTCATTAAAATCTGTTTCATATTTGGAAATAATGTCTTTATTAACGATAATTGATAATCATATAAGTTATAATTCATTTGATGTAATAGCTAGTATTTAAGTCAGTCTGCATTTTTAGTTAGTATACATTAGCCACTAGCATACAGCGGTATTATGACTTTATATTTATAAATATATAATTTATGACAGTTTGCATTATTCAAATTGAGAGTCAAGTTCATGACAACCAAATTTTACAAGACATTTGGATCATTGTTCTATATGCAATCTGGCTCTGTAGGAACATAAATATTCAGTTAAATTGTTTGTATATACATTTACAAGACAAGAATACAATTTAAACTGCTAAAAATAATAAATGAAATTGGAGGTTTCTATAAATAAACGTTAAGTGTAAGATGGTGGTGGTGGTAGCACTCAAGAAGAACTGTATACATTCCAAGGGAATCCTTTGTCGTCCAGCAGCACAGTAATTTTCTTTCCACAGATTTGGAATTTTGATTTTGTGCCTGAGTCAAAAGGCATGCCATTCAAAAGAAACAATGTGCATAGTTAGATTAAACATTATATATATTATTCATTTTTGTAGAGAAAAATAGAAGATTCTCTAGTCTAATGGTAGCATTACTAAAAATCACATACGTAAGAGCATGGCGAAAATTTTTTTGGTTAGTAATCCACTACATATACTCGCTTAATATTGAGCAAGAATAAGCATACTAAAATTACTGTTATTATTAATGTTTGCTATTATGAATATATTATTGCTATCAATTTGTACATTGTGATAGCCATGTTGACAATTAATGTCAGCTAAATCTATATTTTTATAAAAATTGAAAATAGTGTCAATGTTTGGCAGGTGTTTACTTGTAATGTATAACACATGGATTGCTAAACCGTCTCTTCAGAGACCTCCTAATTGTATAACTACTGGTACTCTGGGATCGACTGTGACTCATGTTCTGAAAAGTAAAGGGGGTATCATCTATGTCGGCTGGATCTGCCGACCATAAAGTTAAATTTGATAGATTAAACCATGGGCTCGAGGCAAGAGGTCAAGAACCCAGTTGGGATTCATCGGAAACAGATGATGGATGAACAATTAACACAACATCCCCACCAACGTTAATTAGACACTGCCCCTGTGAATAATAAATATAAAAGAAAGGCTTGATATTATCGATCCGTTTTGTACTGGCGACACAAGAAAGAAAATCATATTAATTTCAGTATACCTGATTTTTGTGGGGGTTGTGCAGGAGTGCCAGCTCTGTCATAAAATAGGCTACCATAGCGTTTCCACCAAGTGCTGCTACGTGAGCTCGTACAATCGCTAGTACTTCGGCGACGAAATTGTGCACAAAAGCACTAAGACCTCCGTTCTAAACAGTTGAAATGGAATGATTGTCAGTCAATCTTTAAAATTAACATCCTTGTATTATTAAAAATGTCTTTATTGGTCACATTGTCAAATACCTCTCGAATACTTGTAGTTTCCCGAATAAAGAAAAAGTTCAGATTCCCCAAATATTTGTCAATACGGGCCCCTGGAATGTAGCTCAAAGGTGTTATTTCCACACTGAATTTTGGTTTCGGAGTAAATTGTAATGCCTAAATACGAAGATTGGCCCAATAAGTAATCCATTTAATCAAATAGTTAAAGGGAGTGAATTTTGGAGGTGTAATAAAACATCACAAAAGCGTAACAAAAGGTGTCGTAGACAGCACAATTAATATTTAAGAAAGACATTCATTCGCAATATTACTACAGTGCAGTACAATAATTACGGTAGCATAAAATTTACCTGGTTATTTTTTGATACCTAAGTTAATAGAATTAGAATTGCTCACAAAGGCATATTATTAAAAGCTTACTACATTTGGTGTAGCGTAGGCTTTTTAATTATTTTATCATGATTCATGATAGTACAAATACAATTGATATTTCTTGTAACTGAAACGACACGTTCACTTCATTCATGACGGAAACCCATGCTTACGTATAATTATATTTCACAAATAATTTCATTTTAGTGAGATATTAAAAAAATTTAAAAAAATATTTCAATCATAAAAATAACTGTAAATTATAAAACGTGAACACAAAACTGACACACATGTGAAAGGAACAAAACTCAATAATTCCCTACCGATTTAGGGATCACCTTAGAACCCGATCGAGAAAGTGAAAAGGGCTGCTGACTATGAGTAGTGCCACCACGAAAGCTGTAATTAACACCATGACCAGGAAGAATAGATTTTGAGCAAGAAGCAAGGTTTCCAGTAGTAGAATCTCCAGAAACGCATTTCGATAGCTGATGAGCATGAGCAGTAAGAAGAGAAGGAGCAGTACCACTAGCATTTACCTTCTTGCATTTACAAATAATACATATATTTGGATAGTTTCTTGTTTTAAAATAATTATTCCTTTTATATAAATTATTGAAATCGATAAAAAGAAAGCCCAATGTAGTAGATTACAAGCGACAAAACGACAGTCAAAAACTTACATGCCCACAACCATTGCCACTCAAATGATTGCTACAATGAAAATGGGGACTAGAAGAAATGGTGCAGGACTGATGGGGAAAAGTTCGTGGAATTAAAGCCACACCAGAAGAATTATGCATTTGGCCTACCACAGGTACTAAGATCCCAGTCCCGGAAGTCGGCGGTGGTGTACTCCGATGATCTCTATTCACCTCATTATTTCCAGGAGGCATATCACCACATTTGATACCACCTGCTACGTTCTGTCCTGAAACCACACTATTGCCAGTGGTGCTGCCGCTAGCACTGCCATCGTCCTCAAGTGGGAACATCAGTTCGCTATCTTCTACGACCAATTCATATTGGTTAGTTAAGGCCAATGGACACAAGCACAGCAACATGCAGATACTTTATTTACTAAGATAAAACATTATTATTACCTTTAGCCACAGAAAGAGCAGACCCGAACTTGATGTTTGTAGTTTTTTCAACAACAGGAACTTTGGATAAATCAGTCATGCCTAGCGCCAGCCCTAAAAGATGTTGAACATTTAGTTTTCTTATCTCGTTCTGCTAGTTACTTGTTGTTTTAAATCGAGTTGATAATACTTTATTTTTTCTAGTAAATTAGTACCGATAATAGATATTTGCATTTCATCAGGTTCTGGCAATTCCACAGTGAACGATAATTTGGATAGTATACATGGCATCATTTTACGCAGCTTAAAGCACACCGCCTAACAGATTTCCAGTAAAATAAATCAGATCAACATAATAGCAAAAAATGTGCATAAAAAAGTTTGTTTGTTTGTAGTGGTAAAAGAAAGGCTGTACTAGAAATCGGTTTTAACTGACCCTAATTAATCGCTCAAAGTATGCTGTAAATTGGCGCAATGACAGCGTAGGAATCCTGCACCTCCAAACCTGAGTGAACATTTGCTGACTAGAAACATGATGTTCTTCGTAGCCGTGAAGGTAGTCAATGTTGTTCATCTGAAATGCTGTGGTTGGATGAGGATCTATCAGCATGGAGATGATGTCAATGTCTTCTGCATCATCTACCTCGAGTATGTACGTGTCTTTGTTACTGCTGTGAACATCTGCATTATCCTCGTCGTCTGAATCCTCTCCAGAACTGCCAGACTGTCTGCCGTTGGTCTATTCCAATGTTCAGAATCAAATATATTTAGTTCTATACTGCTTAGCTGTTATAATATACTAGTAATCAAATTACCGGGATCGGTATGCTTTTAAGATCGTAATGCTGACGATTCCTGTCGTACGCATCCTGAACAACTTTTTGATACTGTAGCACCTTTTGAGCGTCTGTTTTTAAGTTTCCAGCAGTGATAATAGGAACTCCTGGTGGGGGAAGTGCGGTGACATACATTGCCGTACCTGTGGCAACTGCCACCATGAGCTTGTCTCCCAAACATATTTGTACCTTAACACAAGAGAAACCAACTTTTAAAGTGACAATTTACTATTATCAACGGCTGGCATTTCTCGTCCAGGAAATTATTTAAAGCGAAGCGAAATATTCATTGAAATTCTAAACCATCACTACTAGTGATTTACAAGTCTGAACGACAAAAATGTTGAGAACAAAAATACAAATGTTTTACAATCAGCAGAGAAAAGTTAACTACTAGCATGCATAAATATCTATGTACCTATGTACGTATTTACCTTCAAACCAAAAATAGCATTCATTCCTTTCACTTTCAGCTTGTTGATGAGGCGGCGGTGCAATTCGTATTCCAAAAAAGGCAAACTATCAGAGACCTCTTTAGCACTTATTTCACCCTTGCAATCTTTTTTCGGGCGAAACACTTGAGCCTGAATAAGAGTCCCTTTACCAGTAATATTTAATCCGGGAGGTATATCAACCGTAACAATCAGAACGTCAGGAACTCTCCCTTTCCTAATGAATACACACATGTTATTCATACGTTTATGTACACTTATAATAGTAGTTAAATAGTTTTTAGTTTTACAATACACACAAATATGCAAAAAAAACATTTATCATTGCACACAGGAAGCGATCGTGTTGATGAAACATTAATTATCATTAATTACCTGCAGACATGACACCTAGACATTTTTACGGGGAAAGGTAAACCGGCAGGATTACTGGGAATGTGAAGCATGGAACAATTTTGATCATGGTCAGAGTCATGACGGAGTTTTGAAGGGGTGACTAACAAATGTTTTAGTGCTCCCTATATAATCATAAGTACAGTTTACTATTTGCATTCATATTAATGTAAATAATTATTATGTATAGGGTCGTTAGTTTACATACATTCCCTGCCGTGCTGTTTATAACGCTATCGATCTTGGACAACACAGTTCTGTCTTTTTCAACTCCACGACCTGGACACGGGGTGTCAGCTATCACAGGAACTGTCGTTCCTTGTTTTGTACTAACAGTAAGTAGCTCTACATTTTTTAGACCGATAGTTGTGGCAGCAATAGCCGCGGTTCCTGAGGCACTCAAAACGCACACGTCGTCACTATACATGAAATATAGTCGGTTTAATACTTGTGATCACAGTTAAATCTTTTGATAAAATCATTTCTTTTTTAACAAGTCACTTACCACATAGTTGTATGCTCCTCATAGCCGACCACAACCGTGCACCCAAATGCACGGCAATGCGCTCGTATTTCCATTCTAATCTCATTCCACCATGCATCACGAGACTCGGGTTCTTCCAAATTAGAAATCCGCTCAAGTAGCTTCACTGAGCGAGCAGTAACTGTTCCACCTATTAATGCACCACCAATAATAATAAATGGCCATAAAGAAGTATCTCTGTCTCTGTATTTATATGTTGTATGTAGGTAGCTTCACAGCAGAAAACCTTCGTAATGTGAGGCCCCCATAGAGAATACATGTATGGTTATAGTAACTGGCTCATCTTGATCTTGATAACTGCTTAAACTTACCGATATGCGTTAAGAATCCTGATGGAAACTGGGAAATGGTGATAAACGGATACTCCATCAAGCCATACTGATCAATTGTAGTGGTAATTCCGGGTTTTAATACAGTCGTATGGAAAACCTCTCATATGTGTGGCTGTTGATATTGTATTTGCTGTACATGTAAATAACAACATTTTTTTAATTTTTAACTACATTTTATACATGACGTTTCCAGTATATTAGTGGAAATTAGAACTTAAAAACGGTCTTATTACTGGTAAGCACTTACGTTTTGGAGGTGTGCTCAGGTCCGACTCTGAACTACGTCTGTGAAGCGCACCACTGTTTCCCCCAACAACAATCGGTTGGGTTCCTGTTCCGGTTGTCAAGATTGATTGTTGTCATATTAGAGTGACTAGGGCCTAAATAGGCAGATCCAGCAGAAGGGTATCTGGATATACCGGGATGATAGACGATATTGGGAGTCTTGGAAAGACCAACTTTACTGAGCGTAATGCTACCGTTTCTTTCATGGACACCATCTCCATAATCATGATGTTGCGTTGCTTCAACAACTTCCACGGATACTTCTTGGCCCATATTAGTGGGCATTTCTTTGCATGCAGCTTGGTGGTGCAGGGGGTGACGATGATGATGATGTGCAGTAGTAAGTCCATTAGTAGTTTGCTGCTGGTGATAAAGTTGGGGCTCACAATTAGGATGAGAAGGACAAGGAGTTGAGGAGGCTAAGGATTCTTTGCCAATTTCATCTAACCGGGCAAAATTGCTACCACCATTTATTGCAGCCTTCTCCTCAGGACTAGTTTTGGTACCAATGATTCGTTTGGATACGTCTCCAGCACAACCTCCTATTGGATTATTATTAGTAATGGCAGTTGTGCCAATAGTCGTATTGTTAGAATTCGAAATTGGGTCACTGTGTTGATGAGCTACTACACAGCCACCTTGTCTCGACACAAAAACGGTGTTGTTATTATTGGTACTGTTGTTACTATTATTATTTGTTACAGAATTGCTGGAGTTAACAGTGAAGGGAATGGATGTTGCAGACACATTTTGACTAATATTGTTAGTAGCAGCGGTAGAGGAAGACAGTACGGTGGCTGCTGTGCTAGCGTTAGAACTTCCACCAACAATGGTTGTTAGGGAGTGGTTGACGTTGCCGCAGGGTTGGTTTGAAATTGGTAGTTGGGTTGGCGTGGTTCTGTCGAAAAGCAATTCCTCTGGAATGGGAGACCTATTACATCCAGCAACACCAATTTGCTCGTCAGATTTCTCACCCACAACATTGATATTTTCATTCAATTCCGCCTCCTTCATCGTCTTCCTACAATCTACATTAACGCTATTCTCTTCGCCCTCTCTTTGCTCTAAACCATCCTCTACCCCCTCTCCACTATTACTGACTGTCACTACTTCTAATATATCCTCGCAGTTACAACAACAGTTTCTACTACTAGCCCTATACAATAAAATGCTCTCTTTGGAACTGTTCTCCTCTGCAATGGGGTGATAGTAATCATCATCACCACCCCTGCCTGTTGTTGCATAACTGTTACTTCTACCATGTATCGGGCATGAGATTCCTCCTGGTGAAGCGCTAGGAGTGTCACCAGTATTTCTATCCGAAATTGCATAATCATCATTGGTTCTCATCATGAAACAATTGTTACACTTATCATTGTCTGTTCGCCCGAGCAGCCATGAATTCCCATTATGGCTACATATAACCTGATTTAATACAGAAAAACTATTGTTCGCTGACTCACTAGCATTCGTACTAAAACTGTCCGTTGTCGGCACTTCGCCCAATCTACTTGATGAACCAAGAGTTGAAAATGAACTTAATGCCGAAGGATTGGTACTTTCAGACTCAGAATTTCGCAAAAATGGCTTAGCTTTTACGGTTCCATGTCTACATAAAAAGCGTGGTGACCGAGCGGTACAAGTTGAAGGAGGGGTCACCACCATACTACACTTACTACTACGTCTACTACAACAAAAATTACTACTACTACTACAACAGTTAGCAGCACCACTTAATTTTGAGTAATTAGCAGAGTCAGCAGTAGTAGCGTGAAACATTGCAGGTTTAAAAGCACACGAATGTTGTGACAAAGCTGAAGCAGAACTATCAGTAGCGTACCCGCCACCACCACTAGCAGCGTCAAGCGCGCCTTTAGTATTAGTAGCAGCAGCACCTCCGCCTGAAGCGGGCGGCGTCGTTGTTGTAGAAGTGGGTTCGTCTGAAGGGTCATACACAAGCAAAGCATCCATGCTGGATATATAAAGCTTCAAGGGGGATTCCGTCGAGTAACCTAACTCTTTAATTATTTCAATAATTTTACTTCTATTCAGTTGTAGCACGTTGTGGCCGGCAGGATTGGACTCAATGTTCTTCGTCTTTGTAGTTGTACAACAATTGAGACTTTGCTCTCCTATCTTGATCACAGATTGATTTTCCTTTTCCTCTTCATCAACCTCAGGTATTTGCAGTGCAGGCACAATATTTACGTTTGGCCCAATATATTTTTCGTTGAGATAAAACGATTCGTTGGCGGAGCTTGTAAGAATATCGTGGTGCGTCGAGTCGTCATCCTCCGCGTCAAACAAGGGTTCAGAGCCTACGGAAGGCATGCTATCCAGTGAGGTTTGTCCTAACGAATGACTATCACTATTTGATCTAAACAACTGACTAGAGGATTTGCTTCTGGTGCTATAACTAAGTGTGCCACTATCGCCAGGCAGGTTGTTTTTGGTGGTGCTATTAGAAGTGGTCCTACGTTTACGAAAGAAAAATTTGGCCTCTCTATACGGTGATGACTTTGATTTTGTACACTTTTTTACAGTGGCTGAGGTCGAAGGATTTTTGGTAGTACTGCTGCTACAACTTTCGTTATCATCGCTACTCTTTTTTCGCTTAAAAAATTTTACCACCTCTTCCTTGATTCTCTCTGTGCCACCTAAAAGATAACCTCTTTCATAAAAGTTTGTGCTGGCCCGTTTCATCAGAGATGATTTTGAGTATCTATCCTTCCTTCGAGAGCCTCGTTTCTTTCTCAGTGACAAAAATCCCTCACGTTCTGAAACTGGGGACAGCTCGTCATTGTCCACTGAGCACGCGTCATTTCCTGAGGAAGTTGCTTTTGTGAAATCTTTACTTGTGTCACTTTCAATTTCTACAAAATCTCGCCTAATTCGACAACTAGGGGTAGCACCCCCTCGTGCACCTACCCTACTAGTATGAACGTTCTCTCCTACACAACCGTACAAATATCTCAGAGACGTATCAGAAGTAGAGTCTTCATCAACATTTGAATCTATATTACTTCCGGCTGATTCAAAGTCGGCACCACCACCGCCGCCTAGATAACCAAGATTCGGTGGGTTTTGGCTCTGAGAAGCGAAAGTTTCTAAATTGTCTTGATTCAAATTATTTACGCTCCTACTCAGAGTGCGACAAATTCCATGCTCTTGTACTGTTTGACTAGATAACGCAGGGCTTATGGTTTCTGAGAGTGTTCGATGGTGCGTTATCATGCAAGAAGCTAAAGCACTTCGACTACGCCCACACGGTTCACTCAAATTACATGCCACAAAAGGTTTTTCATTTTCTCTACAGCTACAACTACTGTCAGCAGCGTCATTTTCATGAATTACTGCTGACGAGCATTCCATCAAGTTACTGTGACGTGATTTACTACAAAGTGGACTCCTACTAGTGCTACGGCTCCGACAGGATGTGGAGTTGGGAGTGGTAAGGGATACGGATTTAGACGTTTTATGAGGCAGAGGACTGGCAGGTACTGTAGAGGTAGTGGTGAAGGACGGGCACTTTGTGAGTCCTTCGCCAGCAGAATACTGCATAGAGCTGACTTCAATGCAAGGCTCAGAAGTGGCAACTATCAACTGGCTCTTCTGACTAGTGACTTCAATAGGAACTTTTGTACAACTATTACTGCCAACCAAGAACACGTCTTTATTAAAATGCGTAGCAGAGGCGCTGCTTGTTGAAGGTGGAATTGATTGCGTGGACGATGTAAGAAGGCTTTTCTTAAGATGAAATTTCACTAATCTCATTAAAGAGTCTTCTCGAAAGGAAGCACTTCTTCGTTCCTTGAAACCCTCGCAAGAGGCGTGTCTCTGTCTAGTAGCTAAAACGGCAGCTGCCCCAGCCCCCCCACAAGTACTTGATAGTTCAGCATCTCCCCCTGCATAAGCAGCAGCTCGTCCCAATACGCAACAAGTGTCATCATGATGACAAATTTTCTTAAAACCGTCATCAAGATCATCTTTAGACAGTTGATGATGCAGTATAGACATGCTATCTGATGAGCTCGTCACTCTAAAACTGCGTCTTTGAAGTCGAGGAGCCCGGCCTGGACAACCTCGCCTTCGCAAACTTCTACTGTAGTGTTTTGTGAATGCAGAACGATAACCTTGTAAGTCCGTGACCCTATTAAAACACCACAGAATCACCAAATAGTAGGCCAAAGCCAATAATTTTAGCGTGAAGAAAAAATATAGTTAGAAATATAAATACATGATGATAGAATACATTGATAGGTATTTACATAAAGAAAGAAATAAAGCGAGTAAATGTTCCGAGAGTTCATTTCTGTGTACAAGAGCGATTTCGTTAAATTTAGAAATAAATGAGAGTAAATTACATTACGACAACGCAATGGGTACATGGGAGACACAATACAAGAATTACAAAGTATATAGGTAATACAAAGATAGTAGTATAATATTGCACTTGCATACCAGACAAATGGAGGCAAAAAGTGTAAAATCACAACATTTCACATGGAAATTATTACACGAAAACGGAGAAAAATTTACCATGGTAGATAGAACGAATATTAACTGCGCGGGACGAGAAAAGAAATGTATACTTGTTTAGCCGTGCCGAATTTAAAAAATACAACAGGTAAACGGTAAATAACCATCAAGGTAATATATATTATATTATTATTATTACGAGTGCTGGAAAAATGTGCTTTTTATCGCAACAGCCACCCAGCAGCTACATCTTACGTACGCACATCCATCGAATATCAATTAAATAAAAACAGCGTACATAACCGTTTAAATTACGCCGTACAGACAATTGAATACAAGTGATAATAATAAAAAGATTACAAAAAATAAGTACGGTAGGAGTACTAAATATTTATTGTTAAAGATAGGAAGGGAGTTGCGACAATGACAAAGTTAGCAAATATTTAAATACATAGGAATGTACTTGTTCGACACATACCCCATTTTAGCACCCTCTTGGACCGCATGTTAGTTTATTCATCATTACTTTGTATTGATCATAAATAAAATTGCTGTCCCGCTTACAACAAAAAGTTAAATAAATTAGCTAACCCCAAATATTTAGCGTTGTTGTTTGTTATCAGTCAGAGCTAAAGCTGTTTTCGTTGCACTTTAGTAATAATAGTAATGTCTTCAGTTTTAAATGACTTTCCATGATCTATGATCACCACCACGACCACCTGTTTGTAGTACGAAGGTTTTTTAAGAAATTCTAAAGGTAAGTTAGTAGTGGTAATAGTGTGGTTTCTGAACCTAGACTAGAACTAAATCTATTAGATGCAGGTACATCTACATCGAGTACAATACAAACTACGCTTAGACACATTTTCAAATTGTACTTTAGAAGGTCTAGCTTTTAGTAGCAGTTAAACATAATAATACTGACAAATGACATAATTTGAAACTAATATTCTCGATGGCCTCATGACGTTTGGTTTTTTAACATTTCATTCTAAAAACCTATGTTTTATATGCGTTCTTTGACAATGATGACATTCACTGATCCTAAATTATTTTATGACAACATTAAGGTATATAACATGTATTCAGACTTACTCTCGTGATAACCCAAGTGTCTCTCCACAGGTCGGAGAAAGCTGACTTTCGTATTGCTTGGTAAGGTAGGCGGCAGTTCCGATTCCACGAACAACTATTCCGGATTCACCCTCCAAGTCAAAACACTGTTTGTACCTGTGTTCATTAACAATTATGGATGATATTAGCTCAGCAAATATTTATATGTATTGCAGATCTGAGTAGGTATACCTCTACTACGATTCTGAGTCGGAGAATTCATCAAAGTATGGAGCATTTAGATATAAATTCTTTATTACCCAATAACTGCATTCCCACCAAGTTCCAAAGCCTTCAGTCCAACTTTTCGTTGCACTTCTCCAGATAACTTGGAAAATAGTGTCTGACGTGCTTCGTTTGATGCTCGGGGAGTTCGGATCTTGTCAATCCACTGGTATTCAGGATCATCGTTAACCACCAACTCCTCTACGAATCCTTGCATGATGTGGGCTATATATCCCTCTGGAACAGATTGTGCTATGAAAGGGAAAATTTATACTTTAGTCATATATCATTTCACTGTTTTGAATACATCTTTTAACGAATACGTCCAACATCCTTCCACAATTGAACACTTACTAAAAAAGAAACGAACTCCGCAAGACGACTGCCGAAATTTATTTAAATCCGAAAAAAGTTCGACTTTAACAATCAAATTCACTTCCCCACGAATTCCATGCATGGTATCATAAACTGGAATCCATCCAGAAATCATCTTCCCAGAAGTATCTAAATAATTCAATAAAAAATGCAATATTCATTCAAATACAAACCAATGGAAAAGTTTTTACTGTAGTAGATACAAACTGCATACCCTTGCCCCTGGAAGAGTTACACAGCAATGGGTTAAGGTCGAGGTAAACTTTTCCAATAGCATCGTTTGAAGAATATGTGTCATGATCCATTAGCCTTATTTGTAGAGGTTCATCTTGCAATTCTAGATCGTCCATCTAATAAAAAATATAGTTAGCCAGCATAACTTGGGTGATAATGGAAAACACGATAATGCAACAATACCAAACAAAATACTGAGACTTAAATGTTGGACAAGACATTTAAAGACATGTACCTCAAATCGAAACCATTCCGAGTTCCAGACAGGATTTAGAGATTTCCGATAAACATCCGTTTTATAAATAGTAGAGCCAAGTTTCACTTCTACGATAGGCATCTGTTGTCAAATTGCTGCGGTCCATGATCTATTAAGAGAAGATAAGTAACAAGACATTCATAAATTGTTTAAACATATTTTCATAACTTATAACACTAGATTCAGACAACTGAGCATTTTCCTTTAAATAATGGGTACTTACAGGCAAATTCCTACCGGACACAACTTTCACTTTAACTTTTCCAGGCATTTTGATGAATTTTTTTAAACTACATGAACCACTAAAATTTAATAACAGTAACACTGGATAAACATGAATCAATTCATGTCAACACAATCACAAGCAACTATTCACGACGCAGGGAGCACTAGTAAAATATACTATGCTCCCTGCAAAAGTATTAAATTGTTTATTCCTAAACACTAAATGATTGGTGGTTTTTTCTTGTAGTTTAGTGAAATGTTGAATTTACTCCAATTTACACTTATTTTAGCAACTAAACTAAACGTGAATCATCTTCGTGTAGCAACAGAAAGTCACTTTCTCTTCTTTTTTCCTTTCTGATTTTTATTATCCTGTAGAAATATAACAGGAACGGCTTCTTGTATCAATGAAAAATAAATATAGAAAAATTGTTTAAATGCTATAAACATGAAAAACTGAAGCAAAGTTTACAAATATTGGTTTGACCATCATCAATATCCTTTAAAATTCCTGTGAAACTGAAACTAGTGTTCAAGGTAATTTGCATGCAGAATGCAGATGAAACCTAAACGTGCTGTTTAAACACACATTATTTTAAAGTTTTGCATAGTCGATAGACACAGAAACACAGTCACCACAACAATGGCTTGGCAAGTGAATGTAGGAAAAAGCAGAGTTATAGAAATTTTTTTCGCCTTAGAAATACCGACTTGCGACATGTATTCACACTAGCACTGGTGTTCGAGATTGTAATCACGAAAATGTAGATGCACAGACAAATAATGAGTTGCATTAAAATACCACTCGCTGCGGCGCTATTAACTTTAAAACGATTTTTTAACAAACACAAAGAACAAGTAGTTTGAAAATAGTTTCAATTTTATTGACATTTCTTTGGTTTCAATTCAATTATTGTTATAGCTGAATTTCTTGCCGTTTCATCTATTGTGGTACGGATATTTCGCTATCGTTGTATTTAACAGTTACAGTGATGATGGTTTTTTATTAATGTTTGCATAACTTAACAATCGGACTTCTTGACCTTCAGATCTTCCCGAAATATAATATAATGAGATGATTTAGAGGGCAACGGGCATTTTGTTAGAATGTTGGGGAATCATGGTCCTCAACATCCATATCAATCTCTTCGTCATCATCGTCGTCATGACTCTCACTTTCCTCATCATCATTATCATCCTCTTCTTCATCTTCATCCTCATCCTCATCAACGTAACTCTGCAAGTCAATTTGAATCGGATTTTGAATTACACAATCATCAAGAAGTACGGGAATAGGTTGGCTCTCCTCTCCCTATAGATGTGAAAATGAAGCCAAATAGCCGAATATTTTATATTGCTATTAGCTTGCAGAAAAATTGTTTAATTCTAATCGACAACGGTGATTTTTTTTTTAATTTGTTAATTTGAGATTGAAAGATATAGAGAGGCGGCAATAAAAGCGAGTACTGGGACGACAAACCAAATTCAAGCATAAGAAAGCTCACAAGAGGAAGCAGAAAGATCAACGAGAGTGATTAGAATTATTTTTAATGTTAAGACAACACAGACCGTTATCTTCCACAGACTGCAGTTAAGAAAACCAACAAATAGCAAAAGATTTAAAGATTTAAAAAGATCAAGTTAATTTAATTCCAAAAGCTAAAGCACTATTTGCAATATTTGCAACTCTTTTAACGGTATAATGTAAAATTGGCTGTTACATTAATCAGTTGTGTTGACAAGAGGAACAAAGATTTATATTATTTTACATTGGTGAAATCATCATCAAGTCATACATTAGAACATGAATATTACGGTCATAAATTAGGTTGCTTTAGCATACCTCGTTGCCGGATTTTCCTACAGGTAATGTGTCAGAGTGTTTTTGTTCCACACGCTCCAACTGTAAAACAATTTCAAATAAAATTATAAGATTTAATAAAAATTAACTGAATCTTTGAACAGCAGTATTTCACTGCATAAAACGTTCACAAATATTATACATAATAGCTAGAATTACTTTACAGTTTACACAAAAATATTTTTTCATAAAATGAACAATCATTAGTTTCTACATTGTGATAATTAAGAATTACCTCGGCTTGAACCTCCTGTTCCAAGATCCACAACTCCTTGTCTTCCTCAGCGGAGTCAAAAGAGAACCACAAAGAGCTAACTAGACTTGGAGTAGGCTTGCCAGTTAACGGTTTTTGAGCCATGTTTGATTACTACCAACAGTAGAACGTAGACAATCTAAGCTAATAACTGCGAAAATATAAAGTCGAACAGATTCCAACTAATCCTAATCCTCGCTCGAGTATTTGTCAACGTGAATTTCTTTATAAAATCTCTAAAAAGACAGGGGTCTGGCAAGGGGGTAGTTAATATACTGCTGGCAGTGCTCAACTCCAGTCAATCTAACAACCGTTAACAAACACACAAAACTTGTTAAATTCACCAACAACACTATCCAAACAATCAATAATAAATAAATTCATATGTTCTCGCAAAAAAACATTTGTTTTAAATTTAAATCATACCTTCAAATCCTAATTTTTCACTCCCTCCTCCCAGTTTCACTT
>JAANSP010001423.1:0-15431 GCA_036850745.1 Homidia socia
TTTTCCTTTGGATTACGGATTACAGTTTTCCAAAATGGGGATTACGGATTACTCACTTGGATTACAGTACCTCCAAAAATTTATTGGGATTACGGATTACGTAATCCTGAGATTACCATTTGGGATTACTGTTACTAAAATGTAGGTTAGAATTTCGCAAATGCTGTCGGTTTAGTCACAACAATATATGGCAAAATGACATGGTCAAGGGAAAATATGCTCTTTTGCGTGAATTTACTCATTTTTAAGCGTATGTCAAGCGTATGTTTAGTCCATTTTCTGTTCTTTTCAGCATGTTTTTTTATGAAAACTCAAAATTTTGGATTACCTTTGGGATTACTTGGGGAATTTTTTCCGTGGGATTACCGATTACATCCTTCTCAATGTTGGAGTTGGATTACGGATTTATATTGTAATCCGTAATCCACGTTTCGGATTACATGTAACCCGGGATTACGACAGCTCTGTGCGTCAACAGCCCTGTTGACGCATAAGAATTTTTTTATTCGTCAACAGCCCAAAAACCTGATAGGTGTAATCCTACCCAACCAACATACCACCTCCTCCGCTACTCAGTCGGCAACTTCCAAAGCCGCCCTTTTATTTTCCAACGTGCTCTACCCAAGATGGAGACGAACGCTGGAGGCAACTTGTGGTGACATGGGCCATTCAGAGGAAGCGCATACTATAGGGACTCAGCCCAAGTCGAAAAGTCTGAGCGACCAAATCGGCCTTCTTCCGGTGAGTCTACTTCGCTCATCGGCTCCACCTCCTTCTCATCATTATCATCACCAAAGGAGCCGAGAAAATGGGGACAATGGAGAGCACTACCGGATCGGAGGGAGCTACAAATCCGTTTAGTGTGTCGCCACTAGTTTAGTCGTATGAGGATCCTAGTTTAGGTCCTTATGGGCGTCACGTGTCGGTGCAGACTGAGTATTATGAAGAGAGGCTTGCAGAGTCGCCATCATCCTCCTCCACATTCCATTTAAATGGAGTTCAGGTTCCCTCAGCATGCCCAAAACTGTGGAAATCAAGCCGGGAAACGAAGGAAGAGCCCGACCAATGCTAGTAAGACAAAAACATTTACATAATTTGCTCAGGTCCTGAAGAGAAGGATGGGGAGGAGGCTGAGGAGAAAACTGGGAAAGTCAATGTTAGTGGTGGGGGTGGTGGTGGAGGGACCAGCTTGAGACCAACGAAAAGATCACCGCGCGAGTCTGGGATATCTCCAAAAAAGGTTTTCCCAGAGAACGAGAGTGCCTCACAGCAAGAACAACAGCAGCAGTCGCATCTGGGGAGAAAGCTGAAACATCAGAAAAAGTCAATAGCGCCCCCTTGCCCGATGCCTGTCTGGAAACAGACGAGCATGAACGACGATATTCTCTTCGGAGCGGGTGCAGGAGAAGAAAAGGCTGAGACAGCAGCAGGTCCAAAAGTTTGCATGAGGAGCTGATTTACAACAAGGAAAGATAGGGCACACGTCCCATGGAGAACACCAGGTGGGCTTCGTCCGGAGAGAACGGACAGCAAGTACAAGACGGTGGGAGTGTAGCGTCTGGAAGTGGCAGTGGCGACGGCGCATTTACTGCGGAAAACGCGGGAGGGACAAACAGTGATCACAATCAGGGTGGAGGTGGTGGTATCGGTAGCGGTGGTGGCGGCAATGGATCTGATTTTTTTCTGCAATCATCAATCTTCTCCGCAGTCTGCACAGTGGATGAGGGGTGGCAGCAGCAGGGGGGCGGTGGATCAAACTTTATTAGAAACGGAATCGTTCGAGTGCTTCAGAATTTGAACCAGAGTGAAGAGAGTGTGACATATCCGCCTGGTTCGCCAGGTGGTCATAGGTACTCCAATACTAATTCTGGATCGAAACGAACACCATCTTTACCACCTGAATCATAATGGACAGCGCTCTTTCCCTGGTCTGCGAAGTCCTCTGAGGAAGGGAGTTGTTGGTGAGGGGAGAGATTTAAATGGGTCCCCCAACGGTGTGTCCGCCTCAGGGAGCAAACTAATTCCTGACGTTAGACACGTTCGCATGTACTACTGAGGTAAGCATAGTTGTAATTTGGAGTTGGGAAGCAGTAAATACTTTCTTCCAAAATTTAAAGAATTTGAATAAAAGCTAAACAGCATCATATTCTTTTAATAATCATTAGATTAAATTGGTTTTTTTACTTTCTGGCAAATCGCAACGTAGACCATGTTTAGCATGTGATCAAACGTTCGCCACGAAGCATTTCGATGGATTTTTTGTTTGGGATGAACATAAGACTGCTGATGGGGGTGTCCATTTTTATGTTTTCATCAGTCACGGCTTTATCCTTGTGTGCATAAGTTCGAAGGGTACATGAAACCCCGCGAGAAATCGGACATCCTCCCCAATTTTAAAACTTGTTCTCCAAGAGATTTCTTCCTTTCTTTGACATAATAGAAAAATATTTTAACTTATCTATTTACATACATACTAAGTAAAAAAAAATCCCCTCGCTGCGCTCGTCATTTGAATAATAGATATGATTTATCATTTTTTCATTACTTTACTGTTATCATGCTTTATATTCCCAAATTGATTCGTAGAGTTAAAGTTATCCTTAACGGCAAACGAAAATGTGTAGTGATTTGGGATGCTTTGGAACGCGCGCCATCAGTAATTGTAATTTTAAGCACTGATTAAGTTTGTGTCTATATTTTTCTGTAACTTTATTAATTTGAGTACTGGCTATCCTTTAGTACTTTTGGAATTGCTCTCGAATTCGTAAAGTTTTAGTGGAGGCCTTTAAATCTAAGCATTACTAAAAAGCATCTACTAAAAATTTACGAATTTCAGAGCCAAGCAAAAAGTACCAAATTGATAAAGTTACCAGAAAATATAAATACGAAACAAACTTAATAAATGCTTAAAATTAAAATTATTGATAGATAACATTCAGTCGCATTGTAAAACAAAGTGGCCCTTAAATTTTCCGCACCGAATCTATTATTTCATCATGAGCAACCTTAATTTTTAAACGACGATTCTCACTTACAAATGACAAATACTCTGCTCGCTGCGCTCGAAAAGTATTAACTGTATTTTTGTAAGGTGATAAACTGAACTCGATCTTCAATTTTTGGATTAAAAAATGTTGTGCGTGTTTTTTACAGTTACCTTACTAAAACAACATGTGCAAAAAACAAAACTACAGAATTAGTGTTTACATAGTATGCTTCTGAAAGACAAATCCGGTGGGCTGGATGACTTTAGTGTTGATTTTTATGGAAATAGGGCAAAAAGTACAGGCTCGGACCTTTGCTTTGAAAAATATGAAAAAACCCAACCAGAACAATTTTTCCTCCTTTCCTAAATGACTGGATCGGTAAACGGCGTTGCTATCTTAAAGAGGACAATTGTGATATGAGCAAAAAATAGACACCAATAAAATTTAGCTGTTTGCACAAATTTTTATAATTTCCAGTGTGCAAAAATTTGAAAGTATGCAATTAGGAATTGGAATCCGTTCGGTTGTCAGAAAAGGTCAGTTCATAACTAAATCATTAATTCCCTATTTGCTAGTCAAACTCATTTATACAAAACAATAAAAGAACAAAAATTTTTATTTTTTTTATCAGGATATGATAATTATGTGCTTAAATACAGCCTTAGTTTTTAGAATACTCCGTGAATACGCACTCATTCATATATTTGATAACAGTATGTTGACAAGTCGTGCCATTATTTTCTCCAGCTTTTCATCCACAAACTTGGGTCATGTACGTAACTTCTCAATGCGTAGAAGAAACATTGTGTCAAGCAGCTACAAACAGCAATATTATTATCCTACTTAAAAAGCGTTTTTTATTGCAGCAGGACGAATTTACGAGAAGAAACTGATTGTGAATCGAGTACATAAAATGCGGGGTGTATGGTAATTTTTTATGACATTGCATGATGCAATAACACTAATAATACTTTACTTGTCTTGTTAAATTTCGAAAGTAACTAACCTGTGGACATGCGTATTTGAGTGCCCATGCTCAGCTGGATTGAGGTCGTGCAAACATACGCTGACTAGCAATTTTTACCCCATTTTACCCCCCGTTGCAATATTTCTATTCTGCTTGTTGAGGCAGAATAGAAATAGCTTACTTTTTGTCAAAATACATTAATGAATACCAACAAGTTATATAAATTTTATTAGTTTAGCGTAGTAAGTACTACCTAAGCACGGTTTTATTAAAATGTTGTGGAATAATATGACTATTATGAGCATAAAATTTTCAGAAAAGGTCAAAAGTTCATGGTAGTAATAGAATGCGCCAAAATCTTAATGCACGTTAGGCTTTTAGGTGGAGAAGCCATAAAATTTCCACATGCCAGATATTGTCACTAATGTGGTACTTCGATTACATTTACTCGTATTTGACCTTTATTTGTAAAATAAAAATTCACAGCAAGTACTGTACTCCGATTTCAACACAGCTGTAACTTTTATTGTAAGCTGAGATGTCTTTTGTCAACTGTCTTCTCTCCACAGACAGGCAGGTTGTCATCATAAAAATATTATACGGAATATAAAAATAGTAGTGCTCAACACTTCTTTGAATGAATTAACCTTGTATCTTATGTCCACAGGTAGGTAGGTTCTCATTATAAAAAATATGTAACTGAATTTATTAATAGTATTACTCATCACTATCACATCTGTAAATGAGTTAACTGAGCTCAAATGTAGAACCAAGTTCAATGTCGCACTTAATATTTGTTTCACTGTGTCATTAGTGCAATGTGTCTTGTCGTTTCAGATGAAAACTCACGTTTAGCCCCAACACCACTGCGTTCCTTCGTTTCAAAAAAAAGCTTTCTGCAACGTATTTTCTTTCAAAGAATATCCCCATCAGGTTAGTTAAGTATGGGGGTAGTTAGCAACAGTTAGGTTATCATATATTTTCAATATTTCTAATTTGTATCCCTAATTTTCATTATATAGATTTGACGTCATTAATATTTGATAGCCCGAATTTTTTGCGCTTGCAGACAAAATGTGATGATGAATAAAGCTTATTTGAAATTCAAATACACAAGTTTATTTTCTTGTGCCTGGCTGTATCTAATAGCCTATTAGTAACTTTAATTGATGTTAAACTTAATTTGCTCAAACTGTTTACGTTTATGTATTCTGTAGAAAACTACCAATGACCGTACACGATACAGTTGTCGAAAATATCGTGTTTTTAAAAAATGTGATTGTAGAGCAAATTATTTTACAACATCGACTTCTTGTATAGACGAGTTTAAGCAGAGCAAAACAGTAAAGAGGAAAATGAATGAATTTCTTTCAAGGCCATTCGCTTCAAAGATTATTATGTACAGCGAGAATGAAACTGAGAAAAAGCAATTTCGTTACATTGCAGCAGCGATCTGCGAGTGTGTAGGTATCTTGTAATGTGAAGCGATTGCTGCATGAATTTCGTTCAAGGTTTTTACTCAAAGAAATTGGTTGTTGCAGCAGGAAAATAAGACGAAAATCGAACTGACAATTACTCTGCTTCACTGCTGCTAGAAGCAATTCTGTTGTTCTAAATAATATATTTTTGCTTGGATTAATTTAAAATAAAATTTTAAGCGTGTAGACAACACAATATTTTGATCTAATGTTTTTAAGAGTAACAAGACAGTTGACACGATAAATAGGTTCTAGTTCAGCAAGCTATGTGGGACGTTTCTCAGAAAATTAAAATTTTTGACTTCAAAACAAGCTCACCAACAAATCAACATCGTTCCAACGTATCAATTGCATTTACTAAGGAAAAAGCCAAAATTCAATAATTTACAACGACATGCTTGAACCGTGAGCAAAAAAGGTCACCCATGTCATGCAAAGAAAAAAAGCTCTGAATTTACACAACAGATCATTCAAACAAAATTCAAGTTTTTCCTCGACTGCTAAACTAATTATCAATGTTCTTATTGTATTCAATAAATTACAGCATTTAAGTTTTTTATTTCTGACACCGCTCTGCGGGTCCCACATAAGCACAAGATAAATTTATTGAACATCAGGTAATTGCATTCCTTACAATATTTCGGTATGCTTATTGCCTTTAGCTCAAAAACGTTTCTGATTATTCAACATTTGTCAAAATACTCGGCCACAGTTAATTTACGATTGGGTTGGGTTAACGATTTTGAATATTTTTTTGCATGGAAAAATGTTTTCGCTTGCTTTTATATTGGTATGTGTTGCGAGCACTTGCATGTGCTCCTGAAGTTCCGCGTCCAGTTAAATTTAAATTTTTAACCTAATTTAATCTATGGAATTTAGTATAGAGACATTTTAAAGAAAACAGTACATATGTCATATTAAGCAGCAAAAGCTAATCTGCTGCTTTAAAAAATGCGTCTGTGCGCGCGGCTTCTGTCTCGAAAACGGTAAAGGCTTTTTGAATTTCGTTTACACTAGTCCATAGTAATAACTTCCTTTCGATTAAGTTCAATTTTTAGCCAAATCAGTCATCGGTAACCATTAAAACCGTTATGACCGTTAATTTTTTAATCAAAACATGTGACACATGATTGTGGTCATTGTTTGTCAAAAAACATATCGGATGAAAAATTTTGAAAATTTTTAACAGTTAACGAGAAAAATCGATTTTTTTATAGAACAGTTTTTCATATTACTTTACAACGAAATTAATTTCTTTCGTTTCCAATTCAATTGTATTTACTTATCAGATCACATACATATTTCAAGCTGCTTATTTACATATACTTCCTCTGTTCGGTTTATTTAAATATGGGTTCACAATTTGTTCCTAAACAAAGAGTTAACAATTTCAACTGAAATTGTTAAAAGTTTCAAAAAGTTACCTTAGTTTATGACGGAGTATTAATATTACGATATTGCAACTTCATTTTTGTTATTACTGCTGTGTTCAGTGCTACTTTGTATGTAAATAGGAGGGCATTGTCCGGACGGAAGGAATGCTTTTTTAAATTTTTTCAAACTCAAACCAGCGATATTTGGCCACTAAAGATTTGACAGTGCTAGTATGGTACATTTGAAATTTTCAAATACAAAGTGGAGACTTCAAATGACGCACGTATTTTTTACACTGGAAATCGAGAATTTAAACACACTAAAGACAACTTATTACGGAAAACTGTTTCCTCTCTAAGATTACTTAACGTTTGTGGATTTCATTTAATAAATGCTGTCAGGTCTTACGGTATTCAAATATTTTCTTACAACCAACTACAAATATTATCAGTGCTCACTCGCAACGCGTGCAAGCGCTCTCGTGTTAGTGACATCAAATTACAAATTTGTATAAAATGCAGAATTCAATAAAAGCAATAGGGCCAAAGCTTTCTTGTTTTGTGTTTATAATACACTTGCTAACTAAGTAACGCCATTGTCACTTTAAAAATTAGGATTTTGGTTATTTGCAATCTTGCATGGAAAATTTCTTGTCTCGTTATGGCTACCAATGCATTTACCTGAACAAAAATTTGCTTGTGATTATAATTGTTATTTTGCAAAATTTAATGATATTGTATATTTGGTACAATGAAAATCTGTGTTATCTATGAAATTGGGGCATTGTGCAGATTTAGTTCTCCATTTATTTAGAAAGTTTTACTGCAGTACTTACCTTCTCAAAATACTAGGTTTTTAACATATTAGGACATACAGAATATTATAACATAAAATGTTAAGATGAGAAGAGGATATAGGAAATAATGGAGAAAATGACTTTGGTCTTTTAGATTCAACTCCCCTTTTAACTTTATGTCAGTTCTAAAAAAATGCAAGAAAATGAGACTGGAAATCCTGAATAACAACTTATTTATACGTAGGTATCTCTCATGCGCTAGAGCTCCAATGAGCAATCCGTTAATCAACGCTATTTTTTTCCTGATAGCAAATAAACGTAGTGGAGAGATACAAAATGAGCAAAGGTCTTCGAAAAAGGTACGTATAGAAACGGTACTAAGGTCTTCGAAAATTCGTACAACTGATTACACAAGAGTGTAATAATCTCATAGCTGCTGCTGTACTGAACGTTTTAATTAGTCTGCTGGAGAAGCAAATTCCAGGTTGCTGGAAAATGAGATTGAGATTCCTGAATTACAGCAGGAGTTTAGATATCTTGCATGCGGTGGATTTCATGTAGTTTCACATAGCAAAGCAATCCCTAAAACCATGCGCTTTTTGTGCACATGAACATATTGAGGCGAGACAAAATGAGCTGAGGTCTTCGAAAAAAGTGTAGTATAAAACGGTGAGCCAAATTCTAATTTTGATGCTTACAAAACCCAACTTACCACCTACATACGTTGTCTGAAACTACCTGCAGATTGCAAGAAAAATAAGTTTATAATGCGCTGTATGTCCATTTAGCAGCCAAAAAAGCATCAAATTCTGACATATATTGTAGTTGCTCATTAAAAGTAACTTTTATTAAATTATCCGCATTTGCACCATGCTGCTTTGTTTTGTTTTTTCTAGAAAACTATTCTCGTAGAAATCTTCTGGGCTACTCTGATTTTGCTTTTTCTTCTTTTCAGTACCCCATTTTGTTTTACATTGCGAAAATATCATGTTGAACTTGTAACACAAGTTTGACAACAAGTTGTTTGCACTGTTGAACATATATGGCTGCTTTACTCACCATTTCCCAACATGCCAAAAAGTACAGAACACGGCACTGCCTTCTCTTTTTTACTTTGACTTCCTCTGGCTGTGACAATCCTCCTAATGGCAGTTCAGCAGAAAATGTTTTGGAGTCGGAAAAAGAAAATTGTCTACGTGATGATGAACATTTTGGCCATTGATGAGTCATCACTGATGACCCTCGAATTAGATCAGACAAGGAAACAATTTTGGCAAGGCAAACGCTTTTGTCGTTACATGAAAGTAGTACTTATTTTGCTGTCCATGGTGGAGTTGTGGCTTGTGGCAAAAGCTCTGAGACGTGATTTGACCATTATGCAGGGCATAGTTAAAATTGGTCGCGATTCGCGAATATATGTGCCATTTGCCCGTGGGAAATAATAATGAGGAGCTGACTGCGTTGAGATTATTTTCTCGAAGTTTACATGACCCTAATTTGAATAAATAATTTCCTGGCGTCGTAGCATGTTGCCTTCGTCAACTTTGTCTGTGCAGTCGCAATCCCGGTGTGATCTGCCACGCATTCCTTTTGGAAATCGGTTAAATGGGAGAAAGCAGAGGGGAAGTTAGATCAGTTTAAATGGCGTCCATTTGAAAATCTAAAGTGGATGCAAGTAAGGCAGGCTTACAAGCATTTAAAAAGTATCTGCGACTCCCAAAGCGAATTGTTTTGGGTTATGTTGGTGGCTTGCGTTGGGTCCCTCACCAAGCATTCGGATGAATTCTTGTTTCAACTGAGCATGCAAAAACTGCGTATAAGGTTGTCCGTGTCAATGAGTTGTCATGTCATTAAGTTTAAATTAATAAAAAGGCATCGTTGTGCAAAAGTAAAAGTATATTTGGATTTCTGATATTTGCAACGGTGGCAACCTACTTTGTGATTTTTCTTCAGTCCATGCAAACTTGTCAACAAAATAGATTATCTATAAAATAATTGTGTGCGTTGTTTGATAAAATAATTGTTAAGACCTGCTTTACTAGGCAAGTAAATGTTTGAAAGCAGTACAATTGCAAACGAAAGGTGTTAAAATAAAACAAAATCATAATTTTAATGACAATCTTGGCAGGCAACGATAAATTGACGACGGAAAATAAATAAGGCTAAACCCAAATTAAATTTAAAGTTCCCCAAAAATATCTGCAACAATAGCCCATTCAAAAGCCTTTTTCTTTGCCTCGTAATATTCTTACGTAACTCGTAAGATGCTTAAACTCTTGCAAAATCGCTTGCACATTTATCGATGTCCCGCATGATACAGCTCTTTATCTGGATTCCCTTTATCATTATCAGGATCCACTTTAAAAACCTGAATTTTGATTCTGCTGTCAGATTGTCACAGCCAAATATAATCTGCCACTCCAAACACACTGTGGTGCTATTCACTGAGAGCGATTTATCTTAGCCATATCCAAATCTAAATCCTATCCTAAAATTATCCGGATATAAATTGGTATTCATACCAAAACCGGATAGGGATTAGGATAAGGATAATGGATATATCCGGATTTGCAGCAGTATCCTTTTTGGAGCACGCTGCTACAGCCATAATGCAACCGCGAGAGAAGCAATGGTGCAAAACATGCATCAAATGCCATTGCTGCTGCTACTGCCGTCTTTCTGTTGTGATTGTGTTGTTTGTGTGCTGTGCTGCTACTCTCTCCTTTCTCCATCGTATTTCACATTCACAAGCACATAGGTAGTAATATTATTTAATTATTTATTACCAATAATAAATTTCAGTGGTGTACTTGTGTACTAGATATTTATCGTTCCACTTTCCACCACGTACTTACATTTTTTAATTTTTGGTAGGCTTTTGGAGGTTTCCACTCTACCCGTACTCACTATATAAGCTTTCCGAGGAAGTACTCCCTCCAAATAATAGTGCTACTCACCTCACAATAAGGTAAGGCTTTCGACACCGGTACTAATAATTATTTACAAGTTTTCAGTGGTGTAGTCGTGTACTCGATTTGAATTTTTCCACTTTCCACCACTTAATAACTTTAATTTTATTGTAGGTTTCTTACGCTGCCTTACTCACCGATCGGTTTTCAGAGCAACAAGTACTCCCTAAATAATAGTGTTCCACAGAGCTACCCACCTCACAATAAAGTAAGGTTTTCGACTCTGGTACTTATTATTATTTACAAGTTTTCAGTGGTGTAGTCGTGTACTCGAATTTAATCTTTCCACTATCCACCACTTAATAACTTTAATTTTTTGTTTTTCACCGGTTGCTAATACGGAGGCTTTAGATTCCATAATAGCGTGGGGTGCCTATGGGGGTTCTGTGGACAAAATTAACTTTTTAAAGGCGTTCTGCTAAACTTTATGCCCGGAGGAAATTCATCATTTAAAAAAGTATTTAGGACACGCATCGTATAAGGAGGAATGCAGAAAGCGAAAATGGGTGGGCGTAACCTGGGAAAACTACAAAATCTCTAAAGGAATCCAAGACCAAGGAAGAAAGCAAAAAGCCAAGAAGACTGCAACGAGCATGGAGTTACAACCAACGGTCGTTAAGACCGTTGAGTTAGAACCCATGCCCAGTCAGACTCCATTACCAAAAAAACCTTGGTGGTTACAATGGCGGAAGGAAAATGTCTTGGCCCTTGACATTGAGAAGGTTCCATTGATAATACGTAGCTCAGAAGACTCAACTTAAATCATTGGACATGTGCCAAGGGCTGCCAAAATAGCCCCTGTTAATGTTTTCGGAGACGTCATTTTTAGGGCAGATATCTTCCACAAACCTGGAAGCTTCAGTACTCACCCAAAAAACAGTTGAAATCAACGGTATTCGAAGGAACGACTTGAAGGATGGAAAGCAGTTAACGGTTGTACTTGAACAAGTTCGACGAGTTATTAACGGAAAGAACATAATAACCGTGGCCGGGGAAAATGATTTTATCTCAATGGATATTGTACGTGAGGACTATGAGGATACCTTTGACTTACAACAATTCTACAGGCGCTCTAAACCACTTTTGACTAATCCCTTCAACTCTGAACCTGTGAGTCTGAGAGACATGTACTTTTTCGAATTCACGGAGAACTGTCAATTCAAGAAACCTCATGACTGTGTGGAAGATGCGAGAAACACAATGCGTGTTTTTATGCTAGGTTATAGAAACAGGAACATTGCAGAAGGAAACATTGACGAAAGAGGTAACGTTGAGGAGTTCGAGTTTTCTGATGCTGAATATTTAAAAAGAAAAGAAAAGGAAAACAGATACCAATCCGTATTCACAGACTCCGCTTTGCTTAAAACAAATCCTAAAACGAAATCTTGCTCCCCACCAATATTTAGCTAGGCAAAGATTTGTAAATAGTTATTGAAACTTCACCAATCAACAACCATCCGACACGTAAAACGTCTTTACTGTTATAGCATTGAATAAAAGTATTTTAATTGTTGCCAAATGACATGGAAGCACGCACATTTCTCCAGCACTAATGAGCTGAAAAGTGGTTTCAAGAATTGGTTTCATTAATAAACATTTCAAGGCAACGAAGGCAATCGAGTGACAACGATTAATTTCAGTTACCATTGACTGACTACTATCTGTAACCGTTAGTTATTGCCATCAAAGTCTTTAACCTTTATAACTTTTTATTACAATTTGGAGGCAAGAATTGAACTATTAAAAATATACATAGCAAGCAAACAAATAGAAGTTAAACCAGTAAGGACAAAGAGTTCAAACGTGTTCTAAAATAATAAAACCGAATATTTGTTTTGAAATAAACTGGGGAGACAAGATTTCTTCACATAAGTTAAAGTGTTTTGGTCCAAGTGTATAATATTCCTGGTTCATAGTTTGATTGAAGTGAGTTAAAACTGTGCTGGCATGCAGCACAAGTTATAATCACTTCAATTTTTGTAGCTTAACTAATTTGATGTAAACATATCCTATGCACTCTCAACAAATACAATGAGTTCACTTTTGTGTAGGATTGTGTTCATAAACGGATAATTAATGTCATGATTGTGAACAAACTACATACGACTATGAATATAATTAGGAGAGCTTGAATTGTCACTCCTTTATCAATAATGAGCTTTTTTATTTATTTGCTCAATCAAAACTGCATAATTATGCCATTTAATTTGGTACCGTATTTACGCAATAATAGATTTTTTATTTATTTGCTCAATCAAAACTGCATAATTATGCCATTTAATTTGGTAACGTATTTACGCAATAATAGAGTCTACAAGTTAACTTGAAAACCTTTACTGCGCGCCTACTGCAATATATTGTAGCAGCATGCCCCGAAACGACTGGTCAAACATATCCAAAATCCGTTAAAATTATCCGTTATCCTTATCCTAATCCCTATCCGGTTTTGGTTTGAATACCAATTTATATCCGGATAATTTCAGGATAAGATTTAGATTTGGATATGGCTCAAACAAATCGCTCTTAGTGAATAGCACCCCTGGTTCTAGTAAACAGGACACACAAAATACGCACAACTACTCATTGCTTGGCCACGGCGGCATTTGGAAAGTAAACTAAAATCATATTGCTCAAAAAAAGTGTTTAATTTGTCAATGTTCCTCAAAATTTCTTAGTTACCAATAATTGATTTTCAGTATTCTTAATCTTTAATTTTCATTAAATTGGACTTATTTTCCCCGTAAAATGAACATATTTTTTCACACATCGACCTGATCATTTTTGCACCATGCTAACGTGGCTGCCTGCATTTTTGTTATTGTCGTTGGTTTTATAGATCTTAGTACGAGATTTCAACAAAATTTGAGCCGGAAATAATTTCGACTTAAGACAAAATATACATGGTACACAATTATTTAGTGAACTTCATTTAGTGAAAGTTAACATTCAAATGAGATTCTTTTCTAGTGCATGGCTACCTATTAGTAATTTGAGATGAGGCATTTTTATTTATTTTATTTTTATTTAACTTGTTTACTGCAGACATTGTTACATGTAGACTTTACTCTAATTAGCCATTATACATGGTTCCTAAGATCGACTTACAGCGCAACCGTAGTCCATATCATCGAAGACGACTTAACCATGGCTGAAAGCCGCGACAGGTAATATTAAATTTGCTGTAACTGTTAGGTATCCTGTATCAAATTACAAATGTCAATACACGATTTCAGTAAATTTAGTATGCTCAAAATGTGTGATTGTAGACCAGATGATTTTATTACATTGGCTTCTTGTAAAGACGAGTTTGAGCATCAGTGGAACTACAAAGAAAAGAGGAGAAGAAATGAATTTCGCTCAAGGCCATTCATTGAAGAATATTAGCAGCAATAAGAATGAAACTGAGAAAAAGCAATTTCGTCACATTGCAGCAGCGATGTGCGAGTGTGTAGGTATCTTGTAATGTGAGGCGATTGCTGCATGAATTTTGTTCAAGGTTTTTACTCAAGAAATTGGTTGTTGCAGCAGTAAAATAAAACGAACATTGAGCGAGTGTGTAGGTATCTTGTAATGCGAAGCGATTGCTGCATGAATTTCGTCCAAGGTCTTTACTCAACACAGCGGTTATTTCAGCAGTAAAATAAAACGAACAATGAACGGATAATTACTCTGCTTCACTGCTGCTACAATCAAATCTGTTGTTGTAAATATTAAATTTTTGCTAGGGTTAAATTTAAATTTAAGTAAATTTTAAGCGTGAAGACAACTCAATATTTTGATCTAATGTTTTTAAGAGTAACAAGACAGTTGACGAGATATGTTAGGTTCTAGAATATATCACAGAAATAGATTCTAGTTCAGCAAACTATGTTTGACACTTCTGTTGATAATTAAACTTTTTGACTCCAAATCAAGCTCACCAACAAATCAACATTGTTACATACCAACAATTGATTTAATTAAGAAAAACCAAATCTAATCATTTACATTAACATATTCAAACTGTTTGCCAATAAGGTCACCTATGCCATGCAAAGAGGTAATGGTCTGATTTTAAACAACAGATGATTCAAAAAACAAGATCGGATTATTTTCTTTTGTAAATTTTCCTCAAATGTTGAACCACTTATCAATTTTCATATTCTCTATAACCCATTCAATAAATCACAGCATTTTAGATTTTTGATTCTGCTCTGGGGGTCTGACATAAGCACATGTAACTATAATAAACATTCGTAAATGAACTACGGCACAGTTAATTTACGACTGAGTAAAGATTTTAAGTTTTTAGGCATGCAAAAATGGTAACAGCATTCGTTCTTCTATTCCATTGCTATTAAAGTGTTATGTTACGAGCCATTGCAAGTATTTCTAAAGTACCGTATCCGGTTATATAAAAATTTCAACCTGTTTTAATTTTTAGAATATCGCTCAGTGACAATTTTGAGAAAACTTTAAGCAAACCATATTCCGATACCTGCTGAATTTTTTCATAAACGAATAGTAAACAATTTCAACTAAAGTTGCTAAAAATTTAAAACAAAGCTTACTACTGACAGAAAAGAAAAATATTGGAAACCCAATCTTTTATAGATTAGTACCTTAGTGGTAGGATTATACTTATTGGGTTCTTGGGGTGTTGACGCATAAAAAATTTCTTATGCGTCAACGCCCTTGTTGACGCGTAAGATGGGCATCGGGGCTGTCTAAACTCTCATGCCATACAAAATGTTGATTCTTCTTCGTAAAATTTGGTGGCCTATAACAGGCCTTTAGGCTCTCGTACTTAATACAGTTAAAATGGTTTAGTTCTTATGCGCAATTTAGGGAAAAACATCAACATTTTGTATGGCATGAGAG
>JAANSP010001424.1:0-15429 GCA_036850745.1 Homidia socia
GTATGTTGCATTATTAACCACCCTCACCGTCAACAAAAACTGTTTGTACCTTATAGGACGGCAAGCAATATTGTACCTGAGGTTGGCCAGATTGTCTATTCATTAGTTGAATGTTTCCTTGTGATATGGCATGACCATTTGGTGGAATAAGAATCTGGCCATTCGGGGCTACCGCGCCAGAAGGTAATTGACCGGGATGACCACTTGGAGCAATAACCATGTGACCTTGTTGACCTGACTGCTGTGGCATTCCACTCTGGCTACCTGTGGCGTTTGTTATAGCCAACATGTGCGAACTGTTATTCATACTAACCGCATGATGCTGGTTGTTTGACGACATGTGTTGCACGTGACCTGCCATTTGGACACCAGCGAGTCCTAAGCTGCCATTGACGGTTACTGGATGGGTAACTGGAGCGACAACAGCAACTTGGGGTCCACTACATGGAGTAACTCCCACAACGTTGGAACCATGATGATGATTTACTCCAATTTGACTATTCATCACACTCATATGGGAATGTGTTACCGGAAAATACTGCGTAGGAGCTTGCCGTATGTTCATATGAGAATGAGGATTCGATGGACCACTGGCCGTTGATATTGGAACCGGAGGGTAGTACTGTAATGCTGCACCAGCATTTACCATATTATGGTTGTGACCATGGGGGTGGTGTGCGTGTTGATTATGCATCGGATTACCAAACTGTCCCGGTCCAACTTGGTTTTGCTGACCGCCTTGAGGTGGTTGCTGCTGGTTGTTGTAATAGCTGGCACTAGACGTGGTAACACCTGCACCACCTGGGGCATTGGGCTAGAAGGCACAAATAAAACAGTAATAGTAAATAACGTTTCTCTTGAAAAAATATCTACTACCAACAATACCAAAAAGTAAGTACAAAATTAAGGACTTACTTGGTAAATTACGCCTTGATAAACATAATTTCCCGGAACTGGATTAAAAGCAGGTATGAAAGGAACCTGTGCGTAAGGGGTAGCCCCATATGGAATGGCAGCTGAATGCGGATTAGGCATGGGATAAACAATGCCACCATGTTGTGGTTGATGCGACATTTGAGCAGGAGGAGGTTGAATTTGGATTATGTCGATGGGCCCTTGTACATTGGATGGACCATTTCCTCCTCCCGATGGAGGAGGTGGTGGTGGATTGTTGGGATTTACAGGAGGAAGTCCTGTTTGGGGTGATACGACAACTTGATGTCCATGCGCTCCTGGATTAAGAGGAGTCCAACCCAGACTCCAAGGACAGCAGTGAGTCATGATGACTAAGATCGTCATTAAGAACGTCTACGTCCAGAGGGAGATGCTGCAAAAACATCAAATAATAATGTAAAATAGGGTAATTACTGCATATGTGAACTTTGGAATATCAAATTGGGTCATTAGTAATCATACCTTTTGATACAATGAGTACCATTGTCGCGCAACATCAAACAAAACTTCGGGATATACACCACCACCCTTTGCTGCCGACTCAACAGTTAGACATGCCTTTTCAAGCATACCATCACTTTGCTCCTTGCACTGAAACATTCAAAAATCAAAGTTTTATAACAACCAGCATCAGTTAATATAGTAATTGGAAAAATAGTGACCGTGAAACTGAAAAGCACCTGCAAAATTGCTCTATGAATTTCATTTGGATTGAGGGCATGAGCATGGGGCAAGCACGACAGTGCAAGCTCAGCAGCTGCCCTAACCATATTGGCATCTCCTCGTGAAGCCCGATCAGCAATTGTTACAGCCTCGGTGGGGGTCAAATGAGTTTCCCACGTATCGATCAAGAATGCGATCGCAGGTGCCCCAATTTCCATAGCTTGGCCTAGAATTTAAAACCCCACTATAAGTACCCAAAGAAAAATTATCAAAATGTCCTTTGTGCGTACTGTTGTAAGTACCTGTTATCCATGACACATGGCTAGAGTAAGTCCGACTCAGCCAGTTTGGACTGACCGCATTATGAAGACCCAAAGCATACAAGCCAATGTGAAACGCACACATGTGCAAAGCTCGGTGTGGTCCTCTTGGATTTTGTCCATTACTTGGCTGCGTGAACAAACTCTGGTTACTTGAGCCTCCAGCCTTCCCCAGGACAATCTTGGCTAGTTCGAACATAAAGTGAGCGCCTGCCTACAGATGGCTGATTAGGTAGTACAGGGTATGACCTTTTCCCTTTGAATCGAACCGATTCTTTCCCTGATCTTCCAGAGGGCTGTGAAGTATTCGTAGTAGTAGTTGTTGTTGTTGTTGCTTGAGCGGAAGCTTGTTGCGTATTGCCAGTTGTTGCTGTTGAGCTGTTTGCCTGTTGTTGTTGTTGAGACGTCGTGCCTCCTGCTGAGGTAGAAGCAGTACTTGCCGGACTGCTGGACGCATCCTCTACTTCTGCCCGAGTTGTGCTCGAAGAAGTTCCTCCTACTTGGTTACTTGTCCCTGGTGTCTCGTTACTGCTGCCGGAAGTAGATTCGTTGTTTTTTATGACTCCAACATTTGAACTACAAGTGCTGGAACTGCTACTTCCCCCCTCATTATTATTTGAAGCATTTGGTGATGCGGCGGTATTTCCATTACTAATTCCAGATGGACTGTTGCCACTTGGCGACGCATCCCGAGGGCTAAGAGAGTTTGATTCTTCCCCTTTTCCGCTTGCATTGTTCCATCCCGCACCTAACAATGTTGTTGTAGGTGGGTTGTTGGAGTAAATAAGCGGAAGGTAGTGGCACCTTGTACAACTGATGAATCTCCCTGTCCAATAATTTCTCCATAATTTTTGCTAGCTTGTCTGGATCATCCTTGTAGTGTAACAACATTGCCAACGCTAGATCCCCACGCTGTCTTCGGGTTCCCTCGCAAAGAAGAGGATGATCCGCTTCCGAAACGTTTGCCTTTAGGCCAAGAGCAGAAACTGCTGCTTCAAAACCCAGGGATTCGTCATTGGGAAGATGATACACTCCAGTTTGAAGATTACATCTACCTTCTCGATTACTTGGCATTACAAGAGCATCAAAGATAAAGTTGGCTAGAACCAAAGGTAATAGCGCTTCACCTCTTGACTTGAAAGTACCGTCTTTCAAGGTTTGTGCCTTCAGCCGAATCATGTCAAGTTCTTTCTGACCAATCAGTATTCTCTTTAAAAGTTGGGCCAACTCAGCTTCTTGATTTGCAAGCTTAACTTCGAGTGGCTTCGTGGACGCTGGGGGACGTGCCAATTCCAATCCGAACATACCAACTTGAAAGGCTAGGCAAAAATGTTCCGAGTTTTCGGCCAACACAGTGCAGAGAAATGCACATTTTGCCAGGGTCGCTGACGCCAAACATGAGATTTGGTGTGAGAGAGGGTTTACTTTCTTTCGTTTACCCTTTCCAACAACGGATAGAGGAAGATCAATAGACAAGTTGGGCGGATGTTCCAGCAACTCTTCAGCCAGTCGAACGCCAAGTTTGCAAGCTTCCTTTGAGTGACCATGTGCATGAAGTCCTTCTGCTCTGGCAAATAGTACTTCCCACGGATCTTCTATGCGTCTCAGGTTGGTAAAAACATTCCAGGCAGTGTCTTTCTTGGCTGCTCCAGCTTCATCTGCATTATCGCCACGTTTTGATGGACCAACGGGAGCCTTTGGATCGTAATAATAAAGCTGGTACTCATCCCCACTTTGCTGTGAGTCGGATGAATCAAACTTTGGAGCTACTCCGGCAATAGCAACAACGGGAACTCTTGCTGTCGCGGGGTCTCTGGCTGAGAGAGATGAATCTGAATCTGCATCTAGGTCAGCTTCTCCATCCCCTTCCAGCTCATCACTAGTGCCTGTGTTGTTCAAGCTTAATGTCTGTGACGCAGAAGATCTAACTTTTGCATCTGCCTCAACGCCTTCATCGTTATCGCCTTCCAAGAGATCTGCATCATTGTCACAAAACCCTTCAGAGCTGACACTGCTTCTATTCCCATTTCTAGCACCACTTGTTAGGGAAAGCACAGCTTCACTTGATGTAGATGGCCCATCTCCAGAAGAAACTTTTTCGTTTCCACTGGATGACGAAGATCCTGATGGAACAGCAACGTCATCATCNACTTGATGTAGATGGCCCATCTCCAGAAGAAACTTTTTCGTTTCCACTGGATGACGAAGATCCTGATGGAACAGCAACGTCATCATCAAACGATGAGCTTTGCTCGAATGAAGCGTCTCTACCCACTTTGATTTTCAGACCTGAAGCACTAATGCTTTTACCACTTGGCACGACAGGCCGTTCCTTTCCCATCTCCTCGCTGAGAAGTAGCTCTCCTGTGACTACGACGGCCGAGGTGTTTGCAGTTACAACATTGCTGTTATTTCCTTTTTGTTTTCGGGATTTTCCAGATTTGCCAGCTTTTGATGGTCCAGCCGTAGGACCGGCACTTGTAGACGGTCCTGGATTATTGTGATTTCCACTGCTTGTTGGATTTCTACTTTGTCCATCTGCTGCCCCACCTCCCCGTTCCACTCCAAAGTCAACGCTTCGTGGTCGTTTTGATGCGATTGGAATGCTGCATATTGTTGCAGATGAGTGCAAAAGGTGATGTTCTCCAGCAGGATATGTTTAAAATGGCATGGGACGAATGAATCATTCCTGTATCTCCGGAACGTGAGTGGCCATCAGAATGCCGGAAACACATAAACGGGCAATGATACTTTCGGCTTGACTCTGAAAATGTCACTCCATGAATTGGGTATGTGTCCCAAGTCAAGTAACAAGCCTCTAACGCAGGACGAAACCCAGGAAAAACTTCCACATCATTTTTGAAACTGTTGGCATGTTTCGATGATCCAACTGAGGCGTTACGCGACTTTGAAACTTTTTCAACAATCTTTACGTGCCATTCCTATATAGAAACAACAAAGACCCATTTTGAAACCATTGCAGAATTTCGGAAATAGTAAAATGGTCAGTAAATCTAGAAAAAATGACTCTTACCCTAAATTGACTATGTAGTATACATCTTTCGTCTGGAGACAATCCAGGATTTAGTGCTGCTAGTCTCCACAAACATACAATTTCATCACACAAACTCGAACCAGCATGTTGACATGCATGAGCGTTGGAATTTACACTGTGATGCTTCCCACCATGTCCTGAGTTTCCATTGTGAAGAGCTACTTTAGTATTGAACCACCATACAAGAATCTATGCAAACAAGGAAAAATGGATTGACATAACCAAAGACTGACATTGACGACATTTTCATTCTCCAGCAAGTTAATGTTTGCCAAAAATCATTTCATGTTGTTATTTTACCTGGTCACAATTTAAACACTCTTCAGTAATGATTTCTAATAGTGGGACGGCATTTCTATCTTCTCTACGAAACATTTCCCTCACAATCGATAACAAATTCCACATTCCTTCGGGTTCACGTCCACGCAAGGGTCTCAGCAAACTACTCCATTCTGCTGAAGCCGGAGGTGCTGCACTGGTTAAATAATTAACATCACTAAAAACTATAGGCGCTGGAACACAAAATTTGATGAGAATCTTATGAATGTTGCCGTGCAAAGTCCTCTCATCCAAATACCACGAGGTTTGCTCATTTACAGACGCGCCTGCTGTAGGATCTGGTGCACCTCGCAGCTACAATTATTCAAATCAATGGATAAATGTACAATAATTTTTATTAAAAATAAACTCATCCAAATACCACGAGGTTTGCTCATTTACAGACGCGCCTGCTGTAGGATCTGGTGCACCTCGCAGCTACAATTATTCAAATCAATGGATAAATGTACAATAATTTTTGTTTTTTAAAAATAAATTATTTGCTAAACTTGCTTCCAATTAAATGGCATATGAATATACTTACAGTATTGATGGCTGAGCGTTGTGATGAAAGAAGTTCATCCAGAAGACGCTGTGCGGTTGGCAATATTTGTTGCGGCAACTCACTAATGAGGTATTGAGCAAATTATTTGGAGCTGATCTCGGTGTAGCCTGGAGAGGGATTCACTAACGGGTGCTCTTAACGTAACATCCTTCGACTAAATAATCAAAATAGTTTTTCATTGAACTTCGCCTCAATTTTTACTGTTTTATTGTGCCATGCATATTGCAGTAGACTTTTTACCTGAAATATTCTGTGCAGACAAACGGCAACAACATGACCGCACCAATTTGTGCTCGCATTACATGTACAAGTGCATGATGTTACCCGTCTTCGATCAAAAGGTCACCGCTACCTTGTGAGATTCTCTCATGTTCGGCTTGACCGTTGCGCTCAAATGGAACCCTGACAAATTTACACGTTATGTAATTAGTATTAATCAAGATAAAAAGGGTGGTAGGGATTCCCCACTAGAGAATATGGAATATTTTTTAAATAATGAAATATTATAATAGAGAACGTACCAATTTGCAAAATATCGCTGACACTGTCGTTTCTAAACAGTTTTTCTCCCTTTTGAAATTCCTCCGCGGACCCGTTCGCCAAACAAGAGTACAATCGAATGTCCTCTTCGTGTTCGGGAAAGCTCCAAAAAGCTATGCGTAGTTGTAGCTGTTCGGGTACAGGTGGGAATACTCTTTCTACCATTTCAAAAGGGATGAAAGAAGCGACACATTTTGCAGCCATCTCGACCAGACTGAAATTCAAGGCCCCATCAGAAGAAGATTTCGTGTTGCCCAACGAAGAAGAGGATGGCACCGAGTGCAATCCAACTCCACCAGAGCCCAACCCTCCACTCCCACCTGTGCCATTTAGCACAGGATTTGGGTTTGCAGAGTAAGTAGATTTTTTCCATCCTCTCCAATTGTTGCAGAGAGACTCTGGCTGTAATAGAATTAGACAAGTTAGGTGTCATGAAAAAAAATTATAAAAATATTTTGTAACACTGCGTTTCGCTCGATTAATTTCATTTTGATTTATTGCATTCATTAAAATTGTGTTCCGAAGAGTTAGTGTTTTCTGTTTAAAGTTAACAACGATTGGCGAATGCAATAAATGTTTTTCAGAAGGCACAAAGTGCTCCTAGGCAGTGATAGGCAAACAAATAATACGCGTCATGTTAAAAGTTTGCATGCCCCTGTAAAATGCATTAATTGTCCAAACCTAGGAATGAAATATTTCTTGGAGGAGCCGTATTACAATCTTCTTAAATTGGATAGAGACAACTTTGTGCCTAGGTTGGACTTGTCGAACGTGAGAAATTTTAATAGAATTTTTTGGAGAGAAAATGTAACTAGTAATTGATTCATGGTATAACTACATTGATTTGTTCAGTAAGTTGATTGCTATCTAATCTTATAATGAAAATGTATAAGTAAATAAAAATTATTTCACTATTAAATAAATTAAATTAGTAAAGAAAAATTATTTCACTATTAAAATAAATTAAATTAGTAAAGAAAAATTATTTCATTATTTTACCTCACTAATCCATGAGCATAGTGAATCTTCTTCGAATCGATCTGAATCTTCGAATGAAAAACGATCACTATCTACCAGCTCCCAGTCCCGCATTGCCCGTTCTAGAGCAGCGAACTGGTCACGAAGTCGTAGTTGACCCGCCAGGATGCCGTCTATAGGTACCACGTATGTGGTAAAGATGCCCGCTGTCTTCTTGTTATAAATTACTCTGTAATGAAAAATGAAACATTAATTTTTATCATTGATCAGTATTTTATTTTATTAAATTATTTGATAGAGAGACTTACGACAACGACTAGATAAATTTTCGGCTCCTCGATCATTTAGCGATGATGCTCTTTCGCATTGAGAAATTAAAATTACTGAATAATTGTTCCTTTCCAAATTAAAATGGAGAAAAACTATACACACGATATTAAAGACATTAAACACTTAAGAGAAAGTTTTGAGACCAAATGTGGAGATCAGCAGCACAGACACCGCAGCATGTGCGGCACTGTAGTCTTTTGAAAAAGAATAGCACACTAAAAATGAAAACTTATTGGAAAGTTTTGTTCTTGAACTGAAATCTTTACATCTTGATTTACAAATTCAGTTCCGGATCCGGATCACTCATTCATCATGAGTTAAAGAAAACACAAACCAACCACCTCGTTGCATACACGTTACACAAAGAACAAAGCAAACTGCAGACCAAAAAGTCAAAAGAATTTTATTTTTATTTTTTAAATTTCACTCGAGTAACTAAACCACTACGATGGTCACAGCCAATGCTGACGGAAATTATCCTCCTCCATTTTGGCTGCTAGTGTTTCCGTTGAAGCACAATCAACTTCAACCGAAACAAAGTTGGCCAAAGATTTTCTTCCCAAAAAATGCCGAATTTTCACCAGATCGCTTTTTTCCGAGTCCAAAATGTCCTGAACTCTAAAAGTTGTAGTTAGTTTAGTTTGAAATGAATCAAATTTTGAAAGCAATTTGTGTTGGTTGAAGCAAAACGCAACGGTTTTTACCTTAATTCCTCCGAGTCAAATGTCTGGCCTCTAGATGACTGGAAAAACACTTCCAGTTTCAAAATGCGTACAAAGTTGTCAAATCAAATTAACCCTCAACAGGAAGCAGCAGTGCCACCAAAATAGTAATCTGTTGATTCAATCCAAAAACAAATAAATTATGGAGAACACGTCAATTTTAATTGAACACAGAAAAACAAGATTTTTGAATTTGAATATGAAAACTTCATTTCAATGTCATAAAGCTAAAAACTCCTGAACTGAGCATTGCTTTTATATTTTACTTTTACTGTTTTACTGCTGTAAAACACAATAATCAAGTCGATGTGATAAACTCCACCTTTTCTGATTTTCTAACATTTCATTTAGTGATAATGGCTGTAATAAATATACATTCAGGTATTCTGTATTTTTTTCATTTTTATTTCCAATATTCGCACTAGCTTGCTCAATGTGTAGTTCAAGGCTGGAATAATTCAATTTATGAAGTTTACTTTTTATGGCTTCGTTGGATTTGTACTTTTTTCGAATTCACTTGGAGTACATACAAAAATGAAAGTTTTTGGGCTGATCAAAACTGAGAAAAAGTGCTGCAACTTGGCTTGGCTTCACTTTCATTCACAAAGAAGTTTACTTTTTATGGCTTCGTTGGATTTGTACTTTTTTCGAATTCACTTGGAGTACATACAAAAATGAAAGTTTTTGGGCTGACCAAAACTGAGAAAAAGTGCTGCAGCTTGGCTTCACTTTCATTCACAAATAGATTGGAAATCTATCAAGAAAAGTCTAGTCGTGGCGTGAATCACGTTACGTGATTGACTTTATACACGTGTATTGATAACTAAAATCAATTTTTACTATATTAAACAAAATATATATAGTTTTGACTCGTCAATAGAATAATTATTGAATTTGTATTGAAAATCATTGGAATATAAAACATCCTGGAATATACATTACACTTCTTCGATGCGCTCGCATCCTCTGAGATTGATTGATTGTCGAAATTTTTATGCGTATTTAAAACAATAATTATTGATATCTTAATGTTTAATGTATTTTAAGTAGCTGGTTGTACAGGCGAGTATTTAGACCCTTGCAACTGTGCTCCTCAAAGATAAATACGGTACTCTACAAGAAGCAAATGCTAGTAGTGGTGGTAGAAAAATTTCTCTTTGTTCTTATGCCCTGTTTGTTTGCTGTTGTAACTTGCAACAGATAAGATTAAGAAGGCAGAAATGACAGGCAAAAGACAATGGACCCTCGTCAACAAGCCGTAAAATATAGTGTTTTTACCTACTAGTGCTTGCACATTTATGCATGCATAGCAGGAGATTATCTATCTCTCTCAACTACACAATTATTATTATGATTCATGCAGTCGTCGTCGTGAGTGAGTCGCTTCTTTCTTAAAATGTATTTCTCCAAAATTACAGTCCAACGAAGTAGTCAAAACGAGCACTATAATACAATGCAGCAGCAGCGCATCCTTACTTCATTGTTCACTGGTATAGTGCTCACTTGGCTGCTATTATTATCCAGCTAGGATGAAGGATGTGAGAAAACTGAGAAGCTGCTGAACCAAGCTACAACAATCATCATAATCACTTTTCTTGGTATCCAATACTCCAATAGTCTCATAGTTGTATAAACTATATATATGTATAAGACATTGTTTTACAGTAAATATGTTGAGTTCGAAAGAGAGGTATGACGAATAATGTTTCTAATAATGACGGTCATCATGACTTGATCTAGTTTCTCCTTCATTTTACTGACGTATTTAGGCATTTTCTTTTAATGCATATGCTAATACTATTTTTACTATGCATTCTATTCATATCAATGTTTATTACATTTCTTTGTTCAAAAAACCAAACATTATGTCCTTTGCCTTTAGTTATAAGAACTTTGTATTTTTTTGGAATAATAGCAAGACATTTGATAGTAGACATGCTTTTTATAACGAGACTGCATTGACATTGCCAAATGAAAGAAAATCCTAATATTTTAACAGTATAGTAAAGCAAGACGTTTGATAGTAGACATGCTTTTTATAACGAGACTGCATTGACATTGCCAAATGAAAGAAAATCCTAATATTTTAACAGTATAGTAAACTGCAATAATTTTTCATTTCCATTGTTCACAAATGAGGCAAAATGAACAATTTGTTGCAAGTATCAGTTACTAATTATTTGCTCACGTAAAGCTTTTGTAAATTTCACGTAAATTTGATTTGAACTCTTTTATTCCAGTGTAATGAATGATCGCTGTTGAGCGCAGTTTTAATAATAATCTCTAGTTTTGCAATGCTTGCAATAGACAACAGTGCACAAATCAAGATAAACATCCCTCCTCGTTAATATTATTACTTAATGATGAATATAGTAAACTGCAATAATTTTTCATTTTCATTGTTCACAAATGAGGCAAAATGAACAATTTGTTGCAAGTATCAGTTACTAATTAGTTGCTCACGTAAAGCTTTTGTAAATTTCACGTAAATTTGATTTGAACTCTTTTATTCCAGTGTAATGAATGATCGTTGTTGAGCGCATTTTTGATAATAATCTCTAATTTTGCAATGCTTGCAATAGACAACAGTGCACAAATCAAGATAAACATCCCTCCTCGTTAATATTATTACTTAATGATGATGACAATTTATAGCACCAACAAACTAGAAATTTGAGCTATGTATATTGGTAATTTTCGCTTTATCGTATCATTAAATATAATTGTCAAATATTTGTATGATTAAATTCGTTCACCGATAAAAGAGGAGAGGACACAAATAATTATGAAAATATATTTCTACATTCACGAGAGGAATTGTAGATTTTATAAGTGAAGCATACGATAAGTTAATAAAATATGAAGAAAAAAATCTCAGAATCTCAACAAATAATTATGAAAATCGATTTCTACATTCACGAGAGGAATTGTAGATTTTATAAGTGAAGCATACGATAAGTTAATAAAATATAAAGAAAAAAATCTCAGAATCTCACCTGAACTTGTCCAAATTTAAAAAAGATTCACAAATAATCAAATAATTTGACCATCATAGTAGCAGTTGCTTTGTTTTCCAGCTTTTCCAGGTGCACACAAAAGTCCAATTTTTTTAGCTAATTCGAAACACTAATAAATTAACACTTAATTCCAGTCCTTTAGTGAGCACCGTGCGCGTTGAAGAAGCGCAAACATTTCAGACTGTTAGGTATTGTGTCCAAACATTTATCCACTCGCAAGACAGGTTATTATTGTTTGTAAGAATTATTACTATTTACAAATTTACAGAGCGTACTAGCAACTTTCTCCATTAACGATAAAACCACAAGAGTTTGGAATAGTGGATGGAATAGATTTAGTTGAATTGAGAATAAAAATAAAACACTTTAGAACTTCATGGGCGTGGAACCAAAACCCTCCCTCACTAACTTCCTCTTGATTTATCCATGCAGGAATGCTGTGAAATTAAAATAAAGAAGAAATTTAGCGAGTTTGATCTTCACCATTGGAAAATTTAATGACGTACATTATCCAAAAGCTGATGATGATAAATTTTGCTTTCATTATTATCATGCGTTAACATTTACATGCAACATTTCACCATTTATTAATGGCAGAGTCTACGGGAAATACCATTTGCATGTTTAGCAGCCCAGAGCCCGTTTACACATTTTAAACGAATGCCATTGGGCAAAAAGACAATATTATCCTTGCACACTTTAAGTTTTAATATGTCGTGTCATAGCAGTCTTGCAGATAAAACATTAAATTCAGACGACTGAACGCATCAGATAGCACATACAAACTACTGGAAAGTCCAGACTTGCGACATTTACGACAAGAAGCAATTATTTCTTTCAAATTTTTTTAAACATGACTCTTTTCCTTCCCTTCACCACTATCCTTTTTTCCACAAATTGTAATTTTTGTTTGGTACAAGTGTGCAGTGTGCAAACATGCTATGCATAACATTATATATAGCACTTTTTATGCTTGCACAAAAAGTATACATAGTTTTGTCTATTTTTATTATTATATAAACTTTCAAAACCATGCAAAAACAAATCTGTTTACATACCTGTATTTAAATCTAATTAAAACCCAAAAATAAGCTTATCCTTTGCTCTAAAGTAAATTTAACTAGGATCTTTTTGATTATAATTACCACCAATTCGCTTTAACGCTGAAAACTAAACTTTTGTGGATGATAATTATTGAAGATGTACTCTGCCTAAAAGTGGCATGTATACATAAAAAGGTGCCAAATGATGAAAACCCTTTCTTTCTTCTTTTGCTATTTTGTACCCTCTCTCTCTTCTAAGGTTACTTAATAATCCATTGTTGCTCTCCTGCTGCTGCTGCTGCTCTGTACTATAAAATGTATATTGTGTTTTTGTTGTTTCTTTCAAATGCAGTGCTAGTGGTTTGGTTTGAGATTTTTCCCCTTCTTGCCTTATAGCCAGAGTTCCTAGTGTTGTGTTATTATCATTATTACAATAATGATACACTGCTTCTTGTTCATCCATATAAAACCGTGTATCTCACCGTGACCGTATACGCACATATAGACATTACATATTATTATTATTATTACATGTAGGTATGCATGCATACACCTCTGTCACACAATAAGAGTTGGAAAAGAGAGATACCTAAGCAAATAGATATATTCTTCTAATATGCATATCCATAGAGGTAGATATTGCTTAAAGCAAAAAGGATAATATTAGGCAAGCTCGCTCGTTCACCACCTCAAAAACCTCAACTAAAAAACTGACTGTGTCCGACGGACCAACAAGAAGTATATATTGTGGTGGTGGTGGGGCTGACGATGGTAGAAGAACTGTCGAGCGAACGAGGAGAGTGCATTGAACAGCAAAACTCTTTCGCTGTGCTGTTCGCTCCTGAGAAGAATTTAAAAACCATACATTATACTTGTTTCCTTCTGCTATGACGTCCTCTTTTAGAGCCCTCTCTTATATCTCTGTAGTCGTGTGTATTCCATCATTGCATATTATTATTGTAGAGGAAAAACGTACCAAATGTGGATATCCGTCCATTCCCACCTATTATTTCGGGTATACTTCTTTTACTCTCTGCTATAAAGAAAACTCCTCTCTGATTATTATTGTTGTGGAGGTAATAATGGGCAAATTATAGATTCTCAGGTCGCACTCTTGCTCATGTTTATCTCTTCTTTCCTTTCTTTCTTTCTTCTTTTTTTGCTCTTACCCTCTTTTTTCTGTCTTTACAAGGACCTCTCTCTATCAGTAGGTACTGGTGACTGACTATCAGCTTTAAAATAAGAAACATAGTTCAACGGAACTAAACAAATTAGCTTTTATTGTACTGAGCTGAAGCTGAAAGCTGTGTGAGATAAACTTGTACTCTCATTATCTCGTCATCTGCAGACATGAGCATGGCAAAACTTCTTTATGTAAAAGCATGATAAGATGCGTTTAAAAGGCTGTGTCGTCAAGTTGAACTCGGTCTTTGTCCAGCCAGGCAGCCTGTTTGGGTTGGTTTGTTATGTGCCTATTATTGAATGTACTTGTATACTTGGCGTACTTTAAATGCTTAAAATGTTGTCGATTTTCTTTTCGCTTAGGTAGTAATCCTAGACAGTAACGTAATGAATGACAATGCATTCAAGAAAAACATCTCTCCCAGGAATTATCACTTTAAAGCTATATCAAGTGCACGGTGCACGCTCTACATACATATTCATTAATATGAATAGTTGGTGGTATAGCGGAATTCTAACAATGCATTCAAGAAAAACATCTCTCCCAGGAATTATCACTTTAAAGCTATATCAAGTGCACGGTACACGCTCTACATACATATTCATTAATATGAATAGTTGGTGGTATAGCGGAATTCTATATGAACTTGGTAGATTTTATGTCGTTTACGTGTTTTTATACTGAAATCCAGTAACTGGATACCAATGCTTCTGGAACTTTACTACAGCAAGATCAGTAGAATGACTATAACTACACACATAAAAATAAAATACATGATAAAATATAGCAAAGCAATGAAGTAAACTCGTCAAAGGATTAAGTTATTGGTACGTAATTCTTTTGGGGTTCATTTAACGAGTTTTCCCATTTATCATCGTTTGCAAAAAAAAGTATTTATATGCATGCACTTTCAACAAAAATTACTGATTATTTTGAAGGCTTTCTGTAAAAAGTTTCTTTATATGATAAAGTAGGCGTATAACTTTACTCCATGAAAGTAAAATGTAATTTCATTTCCCCTTGAAATTTTTACTGAAATACAAAAAAAAATATTGGGGTCTTTTTTAAATTTCCCAACTTCAAACTACTTTAAACTAACTGTGCATGAGAAATCAAAATCCATTATTGAATACATTGAATTTTTTTTTCTTTCTTAGGCCCACAATATAAAAGCGTTGCCAACATTAGAAAGCAGAAAGCATGAACAACAATGGAATAGCGTCCTATCAAAAGATTAAACCTTTCAAAGATTCATGTTTAACATCTTTTTTTCATCATCATGATTCGTCACATTCAACAACATCATACAATGTTTGATGAAGAAATTTCAGAAATACTCAGTGTATTTACAGACAAAAAATGCCACCGAATCCAGCCCCAACAATCCGTCCCCTTCGCATAATACATATTGTATCACTTGTAGAATTTCCTGGATTGCTTTGCACTCAATTTTATGTGGAGCAGTTGACTTCGGTCATCGGTCTTAAAAATAAAAGTCTCAGGGGGATAAAAAAAAAGTCCAAAAACAGAGACACAAAATCCATTCGTTGTTCATACATACTTTTGCATTTAAATACGTATACTACTCTTTACGCAACAAGCATTATTATTCATGGACATCGGTATAAGTAAAAGTTATATTACACTAAAAAGTACCACGAGACGAGAGAGAGGCGTAAATAAACAAAGTGCTTGCAAGTGTTTTTGTGTTTATTACCCTGAAAAGGGGTAACTTAAATAC
>JAANSP010001425.1:0-15424 GCA_036850745.1 Homidia socia
CCCAATTTTTCTTTCTTACTAAAACCTAAAGTTTCTGAGATACAGAGCATTTAAAAACTTTGGACAATTTGTTTTTGAAATTTTCAGAATTATTTTTCAAAACTTTACCTAACCGAACCTCGTAGTTATGTCTGAAAGGTTCGGTTAGGTAAACTTTGAAATAAATGATAACGTTTCAAATGATTTTAAGTGGATTAAAAAAATCCAACAGGGGGCCCGTCGGCCCTCTGTTGCAAAATGCATATTTTTAATTATACGAAACTGCCCGTTCCCCGTTGGTCGCTGATATGCATGTTTAGGTCTAAGCTGCGATTCAGAAATCGCAGCCCAGAGGTCGCAATTCGCAATTCAAAGCCCAGAAGTCACAATTCGCATTCGCAGCCCAGAGGTCGCATTTCGCAGCCCAGAGGTCGTGTTTTAATTCGCAGCCCAGAGGTCGCAACCCGCAGCCTGTAGGTTTTCTGCCTGCCTACACTCATGTTATTGCTGATTCCAGTCCACTGAACTCAAATATATTTGTTAATTTATCCAGCCCATCACAACAACGTGGATTCCACATCATTGTCATTATCACACATTCACTACTCGCACCGTTTTTGATGATGCCACATTGCCACATACATAAAATTCAAATTAGCCTATTTCTAATATCTATTTTAGTTTTTATTCTGATTCTACATATTTTAAATATGAAAAATTCTAAATAGTCAGGCTGAAAATTTTACAGTAATTATTAATCCAAAATGTATTCCTTAAATATGACTTACCAAAGCAAACGCAACGGGTTGAATGTACAATTTTAATCCCGAGGCTTTGCTTGTCAGTATTTTTATGGATATTCACGATGACACTACCAAGTAGAGCCAGGTACCTAGAACAAAATGTATAGAGCGATGATGATTTCAATAAGCAACGCATTTTGTTTTTGTGTATTACTATAATTAACTAGTTGCTTTTGAATTTAGTAAGTTTTTAACTGCACGTATTTACCTAATTTGGCATTGTTAAAACAGCGATGGAACTGTGTAGGAATTGGTACAACATATTACTTATATACGTAACATATAACACACGTCGACTCTAATTATTAATTATTTAATTACTCTGGAACGGTTCAGTGTTGAGCATAAAGATTTGGAATGTACTATCAGTACACCTTAATAAGCTAGTTCCGATTTGTAGGCTGAAACCCAAATAAAAAGTAGGCTTGTATATGGAGCAAATTCTCATTAAATTACGATTGGTACTATTTAATACTTTTAAGGGTAGGACCCCTTAAAAGATTTATTAAATTTTTCTCAAAATCATTTTCTCCTGGGATATTTAAGCTAAGGTAACATTATTTATCGCCAAAAATAAGAAAGTAATTATTAGTTTTTCAAAAATTGAACATTGTAGAGAATTCATTTCTAGAAGAAGAAAATGAATGTTGTTTTAAAAGTTGTAAACGAATTGCCAATATCGCCATGAACAAAAAATAATGTTTTTGATTTTTTATTATAATTACTGAATTTCGACGGGCAGCAGCCATAAAGCCTAATTTTAATAAATTGATTCTTAATTATAGAATTAATCAGCAAAGAAGTTTCATTTATTTTTATGAGAATCAAAATATTTTAACGAGCTAACTGACACTACCGATACAATATTATGCAATCTGCTGTCTTTAGTTTGTTCTAGCAATGCATCCAATCGTTTTTGCTTTTATCGGCATGAGGTAAATTGAAAAAATCCAAATTCTTGCATATTAAAACTAACTTTATTACATACTGTTCTGATGCTTTAGTATTGAATTGCTGTTTACTAAAGCTAACCTTTATAAACTTTGTTTCATTATAAAAACAAGATTGATGTTATTTTTAAGGGTTCCATTTGTTTAAAACAATGTATGTCTTTATTTTTGGTTTTTCGTTTTGAACATACGACTGCAGTTTAAAACATGAATGTAAAATTTAAAATGAGTTAAATATGGGCTCTCATTTTTTCAGGTTTATAATTTTTCATATCAATTTTTTATTCATCATCACTCAATGGATATTCATCATCATCATCCTGATATATATTATATATGTATACATATATATATGGATATATATCATTATATAGTATATAGTATAATGTATTAATAACCAGTATCCATCATAATATATAATATAATTATTTTTAATAATAATGATAATGGTAGCAATTATAATAAGGTAATAATGACAATATAGTTTGTGGCATTACAGGATAAGTAGTATAATTTGTTATATAATATATTATTTACATTAATAACGTAATATTTATTATTAATATTACTATCAGTTTGTTTTTATTCTTTATTATCATTAGCTTAATTACTCAATAATAGACTTGGTACTAATGACATTGAATGATAACCATACCGTTATTTAAAATTAAATTACAGGATCATATAGCTTACTTATGTATATTCGCGTAAATATATTATTTTATTTTATTTTTAAAAAGGAGACCAGAAAACCGAAAGTTGACAAGTCAATCAACCGTAATAATCGTAGCTGTTTGTAATAATAAGTATATTGGTATTATTATTATTTATCTTTGTATTCTTTCTTTCGCTTTTTTCCTATTTTAGAAACTCTTTTTTGTTCGATTTTTGTTGTATCTAGTTATCATTACCTAGAACATGCTTTCTTTCTGAAGTATCTTATACCAGTTCAGTAGTATGTATGTATTATGTATGAAGTAAATAAATAGAGCAGCAGCTTACAAACGTCTATTTATTGACAATATGCAAATAACTAGCAAATTAGAGTAAAAGCTTGACTAGTTATCTACAGTTAACAATAAATATACACAGTTTTCTTTCATTTTAGAAAAAAAATTATAAAGGAGCACCTCAAGTTTCATTTGTATTACAAAGTTATATTTTTACACTTTTTTCTTTGGTTTTCATTTTCGTAAATAACCCATCATATTTTAGCATCAAAATCAATCCCTTCGTTTTTTAAAACGTACATTTCTTGTAACAGATTTTGTTTATTATTCGTTTGATTGTTTTGGTGGCATAGAAAGAAAGTAAAGTTTGTATTTAGTAGTAGCAGAAGAGCAGCAGCAAAGCAGCAGACAAGATGTTGTTGTTATTATTATTATAATACTTTAAAAAATTGTTACAGTTTATTTAGAGTTGAAAGTAGCACTATCCTCCTTTGAAACATTTTCCTGATAGTACATCGTAATGAGGAAAAAGTATACTAAAAGTGTTTTGCATCTAACATTGTTTTAGAGTTAATTTTAGTAGCTGTGTGTGTATGTATTAAGTGTGTACGCGTTAATAAGTCATATTTTTGGTATTTCTAAGGTATTTGTGCACAGCTTTCTCTTTTGAAACATTTTTTTTAAAATTAACTTTAAACCCTTGATAATAGAATAGAAAGCATGTTTATAATTGTCACATTGTTTGCTGTTGCTCATAAAAAATCAAAAAATGTCAGTTTAAAGTTGTTTGAGAAATTCATAAAATGTAGTCCCTTGCTTGACAAAATGGTTTTAAAATTTTTCTCAGCAGTGTAAAATATATTTCTCTTAATTGTTTTGAAATTATTGCTTTTATACTGTTATTTTGGTAAGCACAATTTAAAGAAGCAAGTTTGCATTTTTCCTGCTGCGCTTTCATAATTTACTTTACATCATTATTTGTTGTGTGAATAACAACGGTTGAGAATGTTATATTATCGAGACAACTGTATACAGGTAGTTTGGCAAAATGTAGGTATACAAAGAGAAAAAGTTATCTAAAACTGTGAATACCTACTACGCACCTATTGTTCGTGTAATAATAATGTGTTTGCATTATGAAAAAAGATTTCGATCTGGACACGGAGTAAATAATAAGAAAAACGCATCGTAAACCAGAGTACATAGATGGAAAATCTTAGTACTGAAGAGGTTCAAATTTCCGATTCCTACAATCATGCGTGGCTCCAATTCTAAATGTAACGGTGGCGGTTGTGGTTGTGATAAGCAATACTTTGTTTGATTAAGCTGTATATTTTGCATGGAAACGAGCATCGCGTTAACTCTGTACCAAGCGGTTTTCGCAATGTACCTTTTTAATTATTATTATTACTACTTTTGTAAAAGTCATTGTACTCTCTTGACGAGAATATTTTCGAATAGTTATTGGGTAATCATAATCATGATACATCTTTGTGATTAAATAGTAGCATCGACTTTTACTATTTTACTTCAGTGTGTGCATCTACACGATGTATTTAGTCATTTTGTTTCCAGTTCCATTGCTCCTCTAGAAGAACCGAAAAGAGAAAACAGTATTCAAATTACCTTAGTATTTGAAGTATAAAACAGTAGATTTGAAGTAAAAGTGGTAAAACTGGTATTTTTAGTTAGAATCAAAATGTTTCTATGCAGATATTATGTGTGATATTAATTCTTGCAGGAAGAATTATCATTTGATCAGCGTGTCAAAAACGTTTGGAGGAGTAGAAACAGTAACTGTGTGTATAATAATAAAATAATAAAACAATTTTACATTATTATTAAAATAGTTATTATTGAGTTTTGTGTGGTACATTTCTCCTTGTTGTCTAGTTTCACCACCAAGTCTATATCTTTATTATTATGCATTTTTAATATAACTGCATAGTATGATTTTTTTACTTTATTTTATCGTAGATACTATAGAGCGATGGTAATTAGCAGGTCATAGTCATAATAATATATAATGTAATAAAATTCATTTTCTTTAGTAAATAGTGAACATTCATTGTTGATCGGTTTTAAAAAGTTAAATGGTAACTGTTTCAGTGGCATACATGTACCAGTGGTACAGGTATATGTATATATATATGTATAGGTATGTATATACATTTATATGATAATTATAAATAATTTGTATAAGATTTGCGTAACGACTAAACTATTTAAATAGTATATACAGTATGTACAAGAACAATTTTCAAATATATACTAGTTATCATCATTTAATTCTTTAACTATGATTTTAGATTAGATTTTACCCCTATATAATAGTATTAATGCACATATAATAATCTAATTACATATTAATGCAGATCGAATATGTATATACATGTATTTTTGTATAATATATACAATTTATGTCAATCAATCAGTCAATCAATGGCCATTTAAAATTCGCTGTAATAAATAATCAATATAAATGTTACGTTATTTACGATGTATTTATACAAGATTACAGGTATTATTAAAAAAGTTGTAGTAGTAGTTCCATTTTTTGTTCTAAAAACTAGGATATTTTCACAACAAACTATTTTGTGTGAAATAGTCTCTTAACAATATTTTATCGCTATTTTGTCCACCGTCCAGAAGAATCAGTGGAAGGAAGGTATCATAATATACGTAATAGTAGTAATATTTAGATTCAATTCGAAATAGTAGTACGTTGTACGTAGGAATAATCCAAATTATCCTTATATATGGTAGCCGTTTACCAGTAAAAATCTTGTAATAATATATTATGGCATATGTAACTTACCTACCAATATGCAATACACCTACTAATTTGCGTCAAGTAATTGATTAATATACAGATCAGTATGACAAATATGACATATGTACACTATCTTTATGTATATCGTCTTTTGTTTTCCTTATCAACTAGTGGAAAAGGTAATCGTATTTACCTTTCTATCGCAAATCCAACTAAAACAAAACAATATTGTCATATACAATAACAATAATGATAGGTAATTAATAATTTAATATGCAAATTTCATCTTTGCTATAATGTGGTTGCAGTAAGGTAGTTATAGTAAATGTAATCATTGCATTTTGCTTCCACTGTTAAGAGCTTTTCTCTTTTAAATTTCTACCTGACTAGAAACATGCGTGCGTGCGTTGTTACTTTTGTTCAGTAATGATTTAAGTTTTTATTATTGTTTTATTGTATTATTATTATTATTCATTTTATAAAACTAAAGTTACTCATTTTTGCACATTTAGTACAGAAGTAAAGAGATCTATTAAACTTTTCTTAATGAAACAAGAATCCAGTCAAGTTAGTTTAGGTATGTAGCTAGCTGTTTGGCGGTGCATCAAAAATTCGTTTTTTTATAAATGTAACATTTTATTGGAGGGACAACTAATAGTATCATTTTTATCTTAAAAAATTAATGGGTGTGACTATATCGACGAGCGAGTATATAACTTTTACAATGACATCATTCCATAAAAGTATATGGAACCTGTCAACTTACAAAAAATGTCGATAAACCAGATTGATAATTACTCTCATTTCAATTAATGTTTTTGGTCAATTACCTGCCTACACAGTAAGTAAGTAAATTTGTCTCGTTGAAGGAAATATTTTTAAACAAATGAAAACACCAGAGGTGAAGAAATCACAAAATGGGGAACAATGAAAAAGTTTCGATTGTGGTACACGATAATGCAGTCTGTTTGTGACTAGAAATAGGGTAGTTAGTAAATACGGTCGTTTTAAAAATCAAAAGAAATTTTGTTTTCCACCACCAGTCTAAGTTATTCACGGTGAAAAAATGTATATTGCAAAACGGAATTCGTTTTCAGCTTTTGAAAATTCGAAACGGAACCTTGAAAACATTAATGACAGGGAGTGACAAAGGGATTTTCAATTTCAATTTTTAATCGTCTAGATTAACAGTAGACTTTGACAGTTCTTCAACAATTTGAAATTCTCAATCCGAGATCGGTTTGTCAAAAATTGTGATTCGTTTTGTGTTAAAATAGAACTGTAACGACTTTTAAAAATTCATATCACGCACCCTAGAATAACTAAACGTTGGGAGCATATCGTGTACCATATATTAAGGCGTTACAATGGTTTTTATATGGATGGATTTTGGAGGGAAAGAGAAAGAGGGTACTTGGCGTGAAATACGCCTTCAACAAAGTATTGCAAACATCATTTTTTATGCGCAGCCGTTCGAAATGGAATTATACTCGATATCTACCTACCTATTTGACGTCTAATCAAGAAAAGCAACCACTAGCTAACCAAAGTATCCCGTGACAAGAAAACATGCCAAAATTTAAATGGCTGCCACAACTCACCTAAAAGTTTGGAATCAGTTTAAGCAATAATTGAGGAGACAAATATACGTGTAGACAATTACATTGATTTATTGAAGAAAAATCTATGCGTAGATTATATTAGTGGAAAGGAAAATATTATTTGTCGCTGAAAATTTGAACAACTCATTATTACTTTAATACAACACGGAATAACGTATATGAGACTAACACGGAGTCGACCGACTGATTTCGATGTATCTTCTCGTATATTTTACTAAACCACGCAAACAGGTTAGTTGATAATGAGCATTTTGTTTATTTTCCTCTGTGACTGATAACTATATAAAAAGTATATTATCATTACTTGTTTTACTTTAACTGAGCATCTGCGTTAAACAAACGTAAGGAGATGGATATATTGTCAGTCTCTACCACACTATATTTTAATGTACAATGATCGTTAGGAGTTTTCTTTTCACACAAGAACTCTAAAACGTAATCAATTCTTGAAAAAAGTAAATGTTGGACAAGTAGAAGGGAAGCTGAAAGGAGTTTGGCAATTTGCATTTGATGATGGCTTTAGAAATTTTGTGGTGTGCGTGCCATGTCAAATATTTTTATTTGTAAAACAGTTAAAAGTACATTATGCCATGCAAGAAGCGGAATTATGTATTTTTAGTATCCTGTGTTTTAGAACAAGTGGTGAAGTGAGTTAATAGTGTATTGTTTTTTATATATATAGATTGTATCATCATTATGTTTTGCAATTTAACCAGTAAAACTAAATAAATTGCAGTGGTACTTGCTGCACTACATAAATTTATCCACCACAACTAGTATTAAGTGTCTGCTTAGTCCACAAAGAAATATATTTAAAACTGGTTGATTGTTTAAAATGGTGCCCTTGATCTTGCTTGTAAAAATGCTGAACTGTTCGGTGTATATAAACAGCTTACTGTTTTATTACGCTATTTAAAGTTACCGTATTTCTATGGACAACTATAAATTCTTGCCGTATCGTACGTTCCGTGCTGATGACATTGTGTTGTGATTGCTGTTGGCGTCTGCTTTATGAAAGAGAGATTACAAAATTTGGAATGAAGTGGGAATATGTGAGATTTGTGCTCACAATTTTAATTCGAATCGGTAAAAATGTCAAGAATAGACTGTTGCTTTTTTGTTTTCATTTTGGTAAACAACAAGAACAAGTAACGAGGCGTTCTTCAAATAGTTTGCATGAAAAGTTTGTATACCTTTCTTTGTGATTGTTTACATTTTACAAAGAGAAGACTAGGTGTGAGTAGGAGAGTTTATGCACGTTTTTTTAGGGAAAGAGGTAGAAATTTCAGACAGAGAGACTGGTCCAATTTTTAGTACTTCATTCTTTTGTTTGTCAAATTTCTTTTTGCTGTTCCTATCGATTTAGCGATTGAAACCCGATTCCAATTTGTTGTTTGAAACTTGAAAAGAAGACAGAGAGGAGAGTATTCGATAAATCTTTTTTGCTCCAATTACGATTTCTTAGATGGATGGAAGTAGACAATCTAGTTTACATGATTGTTATACGGGGAGATCGATTTGAAATAGAAATAGTTTTGAATTTCAACTTGATTTCTGCTGATGCTTTTTAAACTTAAACAACTGCGCTATTCATGGTCTTATTCATTTTGTATATTTTTTGAAAAATATTTAAAGCGCTAGTTCATCTGGTTGCAACTTTAAGTGAAAATGTTTTTACAGACACAATGCCACGGGTTAAGTTTTGTCATAATTTTGATGTATCTACATCAATTGTGTGCATATTTAATACTACTACTTTTGCCATTGCGTTTTGTTTTCAAAATATGCTGTTAAATTGACTTAAAACAGGAAGGGGAGGGAGGGAAATATTAGGATATGTGCTTGAAAACTATGGGAGGGAATGTTTAATAATATCATCAAATTCCTACTCCTAAGTTTATTTAAAAGCATGATTTGAGTGTTAATCTATTTTATAAGGCCTACTAGCAACTACAGGCATAAATTTGATGAAACCAAATCAGGTCTACGTTTTGCCTACTTAAAAATATGTTCTATTTAACAGTTGGAATTACAATAGAGACTCACACTTACACACCATTTTTACACCACATTTTATCACTCTTTTTGGTGGTGACGTAGTAATATTCCCGTAAGTTATTAATATTATTATTATAACTATTAATTATAACATTAAATTATTGTTATTACATATTTATATTTATTGTGACATGATAAAAGTAAAGCAATTTTCGGTTGTGAAAAATCGCACAACATATATTAGGTCATAAGTAGGTCCTTTAAAACCTTCCAATTTTTTGTTTGATGTTATTTCCTTTGCAAACGCAATGTAAAATTTCGACAGCGTGATAATTTCACAAGGATTTAAAAAAAAACTTGTTCATTCCGTAGATGTAGGAACAATTAGAAATAATATGAGGAATTAAAGTATTCATCAACAATAAAAAACGGCTCTTTTTGTGCCCGCGTACATAGGTATCTATCCAGGCATATCATATTTTACCAAGTAGAATTATTAAAAAATGCATCGTTGTTTCATTAGTCATTGATAATCCAAATCGCCATCACCACACTGAACGATAGGTACTTTTTACATCTGATCCTTTTGTGTACGTTTGTATGGAAAGCTACGTGTCATTATATTATCGGACTGTAAATAGTACTAACAATAATAAAGACGACATTGGTATAATAACATATCATCTATTTATGTATGTAGTCGGAAACGTCGCTCTTAAATGTCAAGAGTACAACGATAATGATAGAAAAATCTTTGATTTAATTCTTTTATGTTGGCACCATGAATCTGTTTTTGTTGGATCATTGTAACGTGAATAATGTAAATTAATTCTTTTTTGAAATAGTTTTCGTTCAACGAAATTGAAATACAACAATATTTTACGCAATATATCAAATATAAAGTCGATAGAATTCGTGTTGGAGACCCGTAATAAATAACTAGGTATTATGCATGTAATTTAACCCTCTTCACGACATGCCAAACCATGATGAATATTATATTACCTATGTAATTTCAGCCTAATCACGTTACGACTCACTTCAAACTGTTAAAAAATAAACTAAAAACTGCGAATACTACGTCTACTCAGGAAAATTAACAGGACTTGTAGAAATATACGAACAAAAATAAATGGAAAGTATATACCGTCATAAGAAAGTTTGATACTCGATTTGATACCCACGCACGTATGCTCGAAAAACATTGTGGAATCAATCTATAATCGCTCTGCTACGTTTTAAAAAAATCAAAAATTATAAACTTGGAGTGATTGATATTATTCGGTTTTTTGCATACATGATGTGTAGCTATATAGTTTGGGCTGTCGTCACAACACTATAATCAACCATAGTAATAGAAATTTAATGGTAGTAGTAGTAGTAGCAATGGTAAAAGTAGACGGACATGGACTGACTGATTGTTATACAGAATTTGTTTTGTTTCTGCATTGCATTATGTACCAAAGACGTTATAACAAACAACAATAATAATCGGTAAATAATTTATAATGTAAATATAATATACTTTGCAGTATACCGCCACCGTAACGCAACGCATCTTTCTCGTTTGACATTTTTTAATCTATTATCACCACAGTAAAAAAAGTTTACACTTAATAATAATAATCATATAACAGAAACTAAGAGGTCAAGTGTTCTTAGTAGTAGGTGAAAGTTACACCGGATATTTATTATAAAATGACAAGATATTTAATTAAGAAAAAACATCAGTATGGTGGACAACGACCGTATTTATAGTCCGTTCACAAGCAAGTATATTGTAAAACAGCAACGTTGACATTAGTACCACTACTGGGGGTTAATAAAAATACGTTTACATTTTAAACAACGTAACGTATTTAATTTTTTGGGATAACAATAATATATTCGCAATTATGAATTACACATGTACTACTACGTAGCTTACAGATATACCTATGTATATTGTATTATCACATGAGTCAACATGTCATTCATTTAAAAATAATAACAGTTGTGAGAGTACCAAATAACAAATAATGATTGTACAGCTATGAATATAATATGATTTACTTATAACAACATGACTGATAAACCATGAATAAAAATAGGTAGGACAAGAATTTCTATTATAGAGGAATTTCTCAAGTCATAACGACGACACCTTTTTTGTCCGTTGAAGTAAAAATTATTATTATTATTCTTTTTCACATGTTTTCGTTGCTGAATAATGTAGTAACTATGGAAAATAATCACAATTTATATTGTTGCGGTTGAACTTACAGAACCAGGCAACACAGTACTAACTGCAAAGAGAATACGGTGGAGTCTTGAAGTAGTGAGATACAAAACAGAACTTCAATGTTCCATTACTAGACCATGCTTTCTCTTGAATGTTTCATCTTGCGAATTTGCTGTAGCATGCTTCTATACCACAATGAAAAACCACAACAAATTAAAATATGTATCTTAACCATAGCAGCAGTATTAAAAAGGATTAAGTTTTACCAGGAAAACTGTATACCCTATTATGAATATCGTACTTTCCTTTATATATATGATTTTAAGAAAAAGAGACTATAGCTTTGGGATTCCTTAATATTTACATTAAATGTTGTTTAAGATGACTTTTTTGATTTTGGCATGTAAATCTTTTGGAAAATCATTCTTCTCCGTTAGTTTTTCAGTTGAAAATGTAGAGAATTTACAAAAAGGATTACTAGTGAAAGTTGATAACAATATTGTAAGAAGATTTTGGAAACAATCTCTACTATGGTTTCCTCTAAGCTGTCTCCAAGTATTGGAAAAATGACACGAAAGCATATACTGAAATTGCTTCTACTTGAACACTGTATAGCAAACATTTTTATTTATTTTTTTAAATTTCCGTATTTCCGTACCCCCATAGCAAAATCCTTGTAATTATAGAAAATCGTCAAGCAGTGACGAATTACAAGAAAATAATAATAACGAGCGTTTGCTGTAGTATGTAAATCGATAAATGAGACAACTCCGGCGTTGATTCGTAGTATAAATTACAATTAATTACAATGTAAACTGTCCACACTCATTCGTTGGTTGTCTTAGTTTATGCTATTTTCTTTAAAAAGAAAAAAAAATAGATCCCTGAGATTCGACCAGCCTCATTGAAGAAAGTATCCTATCCTACTTCTCTTTTCACACATCAATGTATTGAGGAAGTAGTTGTAAGTACGGCAATAATCTGATAAAATGAATAAAGATTTTGCGATTGCGACTCTGACTGAACAACAACAACAAATGAACAAAGCAAAAGTACAATAATATTATTTTGGTGGTTGGTTGACGATGGTAGTGGTTGGCGGTGGGTGACATAACCAAATTACAAATTCACTTTTTCACTTTTAAAACTTGTCAATTATATTTTTCTATCGAGTGCCGGCCAACTTATTTTTGGTGCACGCACGCTGTTCTTGAACACATGTCGGATCGATATCTTTTCGAGGACATCTGATAGAAGTACGGCAAGGAGAAAAGGATACTGGATAGTTAATAAACATTAGAAAAGTATTAGCACATTTAACAGTTAACATTACTTGTAGATAAACACAATCCGAAAAGGAGCTCCAGTTGACTCTTGCTTCATTTATGTGGACACGACGACGGCGATGATTTAACATGACGCTGCGTTGATAAAGTCTCATTTTTGTATTTCTCACGCTTTTATTTTAGACCCAGACTAAATATCAATTGTAAAAAGATCAAAGTAAACAATTTCATGTGCTAGCTGCATGAATAACATGAAGTTTGAATTGTAAAGAGAGTAAGTGGATGTCGTCGTGACTTAGGTCAGATATGAAAGGAAGTTGGTAAATAAATAAATATGAGCGAATTTTTCAACAAACTACTAAAATGATTTAATGATTTTTTTGATGAGAACGTGAGAGCTATTTTACACTAGATTCTGTTTTCCTCTGCCTTTTTCTTTAAATGCTTCTCTATTCTCTCGCAGTGTGCTACTATAAAATACGCTAATAATAATAATAACAGCAACAACAACACAATCTTTTAAGAATAACAACAATCGGTTGTATTTTCCTTTTTTGAATGGTAAACAAGGTTTGTTTGTTATTATTATTGTTATTATTATTATTAATAATAATATTAAATGTTTATCATCGTAATTTTAGAATTTTGTTTGACAAAAAAAGAGAGATTGCGACCTAAGACATACTTTTCGACAGTTAATAAAGAATGATTGCAACCAGGCTCAAGTAAGTATACTATACACACATTTAATAATTCCTTGTTCCTGGTGGTGGCGTCAAATGTTGTTTTTGGTGAACATTTCCGGTTGATTTTTTATTAAATTAATTGTTGGCGGTTGTCTCTTGATCACGCAAGTGATTTTGTTTTGTTTGTTTGCTAATTGCAATAACCAGGAATAAATATTAATAATAATAACAATAAAGATAATTTAAACGTTATCACAAAGAAACCCATCATCATTTGATGTTAAAAATTTCTTTTCTTCCCGTTTCCATCATATCGGTATATAACATTTTCAAACATTTCAGGGATCGCTAGTGTAATGTAATATCGTTACTTGGATAGTATGTCGTCGTTCAACTTAAAACTTTAAAGTAATAATCATTTTGCGAAGTCTACACGAATAAGTTGTACTAAATACGTAGACATTTATGCAACTGTGATCATTACTAATAATAATGGTAACAACAACAACAACAATAATATAGCAACACTAATTACTGCTTTACCATTATTTTTTCCTGTATGCTTTATCTACCATAACTCTTTTATTAGTCGTATGTATCTGTTTGATTAGCAATAAACGATATATATGTGTACCTGTTTTTTAAAAATTCTGTCATTATGAATCAATTGTATTCTTCTCCTTTCCTAACTATAATCGCAGTAGATGTAATAAAAGTACTATCATAGCAATAAATATAGAAACGGTAGAGAAGTAATACTAAATTTTTAACAAAGATGGTAGCAGGAGAAAAAATGGTTTTTGTTGCTCTGGTTTCAGTTTTTAAAAAGATTTTTTTTGTATAGAAAAAAGTGTAGCAATTGCGTAATGATAATAATAATAATAATAAATACGGTATAAACAATGGCATTTCATTATTATTCTTCGGATGTCTCTGCTTTAGTAGTAGTACAAGTAGTGTTGCTGTTGTTCTTCTTGCTGTAGCTTTGTTGTTTATATTATTTTTATATGACGATGGTACAAGTTTCTCTTCGCACTCGACACCATACAATGTGATTTTTCTTTTATAGAATTGATTAATTATTCGTTGATTGATGATGCTCTTTTTTGTTTCTGTTCATAACATGATGAATATATGATTATTATTATTAGGTATATAATGTTATTATATTTTGGTTGCTGTTGTCGACTTTTTTGCTGCTGCTGTTTCTTGGAGCAAATTGAGAAGTGGTTATTTATTTTCTATTGCTAACAATAATAATAATAATAACAATATACATTTATATATTTTTATTGTATATTTTTAGATGGTAACTAGAGTAGTAGTAGAAGAATTAAGTAAACGGTATCCGCCGTAATTATATTATTATTAGTAGTAGTAATAACAATTATAGTTGTTGTAAGAATGGTACGTTTAAACTTGCCATAGGAGAAGTCATAATAATTATCATTATTATGATTGTAATAATAATAATAACCGTTGCAATCGTAGATGTAGCAATAGTAATTTATTCCTCTAATAGTAGTAGTAGTTGTAGTAATAATAATAGTATCAGTTGAAGTTGAATCATCATTTCCTCGTCTAGGTGTTGACGTTGTAATAGTTGTAGTAGTTATAGTAAGAATAATAGTAATAATAATAGTAATGGTAGCAGTAGAAGTAGTAAAAGTCCAAGTACTCAGGAAGATATCGCTCTCTGAAAAGAAAGAAAAATAAAGAGAAACATTGATTACTTCTACACAAATGCAACTGCTCACATATCGTGGTCATCATCATCATCGTCAAACGTATTTTCAATCGGTGAAAGTGAAAAAACAGGAAATGCAAAAGGTGGCAATAAATAGGGTTGGCAAGAAATGAGTTTGTTTCAAAGCAAGTTTCTTTCATGAACTCTTCTAGCCAGTCACACTCTTGTTGTTGCACAACTGGGCTACGCAAAAATATCAACAATTGTTTTTAAATAATTAATTTACTTTTTTTCTCTGGCTATCTTTTGTTTTGTGCTGCTGAAATTGACTGAGTGACTGACGTGTGTGTATGCGAGTTGTGTACGCGCTTAAGTGCAAGTGTACATACATGTGTGGGAAAGGGAAATGAAAGAAAAGGTGAAAGTAATCGCACATCTATTTTATATGAAATGGTCGTCGTACATCGTG
>JAANSP010001426.1:0-15419 GCA_036850745.1 Homidia socia
GTTTCTCTTTTTCTTTTGATCTCAGGGGAAATCTTGGGTGAGTTGAGTTTAAACGCATACTTTCTAAAGTACATAAATTAAAATGAAGTTTAACTTTGAACTGTGTTAAAAATATTTTTTAAAATAAAAAAGTCGCTGAAGGTCAAGAGACGACAGAGCGAGAAGTTTTAATCCGAGACCGATTAGTTTTAGCACTTTGTGACCAAATTGATGAATACTTTACCCAGGGTGAACTTCCACCAGCATTAAAGTCAATGCCAGAAAAATACAAAAAAAGTAAATTTTGATGGTACCTAATTGTCTATTACTTTTGCATAATTATGTGTTCTAATTTTTTCATTTTTTTACCGCAGTCAAACCAGGCATCCCTGGATCTGGCAGTATAAATGGTTTTAAAGTTACCGTGCCAGGAGCAAAACGTAAAAGACACGCACACGCTGATCAACCCGTTTTGGATTTTCTTTAAAGTAGTTTGAAAATTCGGGCCAATTATTTTGATAGATAACTGATGTTTATATAAATTGAAATAAAGTTAAATAATATGATAATTGATAAAAAAAACATGGCTAAGCATTTTTCATCCTTTTGGTTTTAAAATTATATTGCATATTCTTTAATCATGATAATTTTGTGGCCAGCACTAGCATCTAGACCAATAATCCCATAAAATCGTACAATTAAATGATTCAGCTCCATAAATGCCCGACACCAGATTTATCTAATAATCAATAACAACTGATAATTACATCATGCTTAGGCATCCATTAAATTGTTTATTTTATTGCAACGTCTCATAAAATTTGTCATTAAATAACCGACTTCAGTACGTACGTAAAGGTAGGTACGAACATGCTAATGGTTTTGTCAATAACGAATAGAATAACGATCTTCAGTCACCTCCATTCGTAACAGCTAGCAAACCATAATTGTCTATCATCATTATTGTATATTATTATTTGGATTTCTTATGCGTGCATTAATTTTTAAATGTTAAATAAAATAATTTAGTTAATTTACAATTAGTTTTTATAACGCTGATCAACAAATTAAATGGATACGCCCATTTTTATTAGCTTCAGATTGTAGGGTTACACATTTTAACATTTTAACTTCTATCTAACACTTTGTCTGAAGAACTCATTTTCAATATTACTACAGTCTATTTGACTTCCTCGAAAATGAGTTTTATTAGCCTAGTTCCCGTGATTTTTGCATTAATTATTTTCACTTTAGGTAAGTTCCTTTTACTTACAAATCAATTAATAATTAGACTGTTTTTCAAAGGCTGACTTAAAATTTAAACTTTTTTCACATTTCTTTTTTTAAATGCAGATATTTCTCTAGGCCAGGAGGCTTATGATGGCCATTATGATCTCAGAGCAAGGGATGCTGGTTATCTGTGTCAAATAATGCAGGAATATTTAGTAACGGGCAAGCAACCAAACCTTAATAAAACTTCAGCCCAAGGACTATCGAGGGAATTCTTCACAAGGCCGGACAGAAAATGTTGGAAATTCGCATGGATTCCATGTGGTAAGAAGGCACCCTCTAAACGTTTACTGTAGTAATACTTTTCCAAATTTCAATATCGCAACAAGTTCCAACTAACATGAAAGCTTACTATTTAAAATATTGCATCATTGTTTTAACTCTTCTTGATCTCCACTTTTCTCAGATAAAGGAACGTACAAAAAAACAGAGCAGAGACCTTGCGGCTGGTATGTAACTTTTTTAAATAAGCAGGAAAAAATAAACCGTAAACTTTTTCAGTAACTGAACACTGAACATATTTTTTTAAACTTTTTAGGTATCAGATGCAAAATGCCGGAGAGGAGGAATGTGGTTGAGTTAAACTGGAAAATAAAGAAAAGTAACACCTCTTTAGAAACTATTTGCTGCTTATGCATGTAAAATGTGTAAAATTGGCTATAAATAATTTTTTGTAAAATCCTAGAAATAAATAAATAAAATTATCATACAAATGCATTTTATTTTGATTAACCTCAATATTATCATTATCAGTTTATCACGCATTTATAACTCATAAAACTATGACATGTAACATGTCCGATAAGCGAGCTGCTTTTTACAAAACGCTGTAGTCCATTTTTGGGTAATTTTTTAAAGAATGTTTTAACATTTTTCGGTAATTCATCTAGTCAAGTAATTTGAAAAAAAAACGTAAAATTAAAATGAGCAAACCTATTCGAAACAAAAACAAAATAATTTTTCTTCGAAAAGATATGCAAATGAGCCATAAAAATTCCAAGAGTGCATTGACTTTATTAAACTGACTGGAAAGGGAAATGTTTGGTTTGAAGAAAGGGTAGTTAAGCTCCTGCGTGAGTTGTATGTAAGGAAGTTGGTGACTGTAGCTTACGTTACCGTTTGAAAAGGATGTGATATGCGCGTGCGAAGGAATCAATCGTTTCCGCTTTGTTGCTGTTGGTGCTGTGCTCCGCGCTAGCTATACGTAAACATTGACTGAAAACCGCGAAATTCAAACTGAAAAGACAGACAAAGACGTAAAGAACTTGAAATTGGAATTGATTAAAAAGCTAGTTTTGAGAAAGTAACATGTTTCCTAAACATGCATCTCTGCTTTCTTTAGAAACGTTGTTTCTTTTTTCCTAAATTCAACTAAATGGAAACTTTTTTGAATCCACTCATTTAAAAGCTCAATTAGCAGCTTTCAACTTTTAGTTGGTTGGTGTTTTTATTTAAGCTCTCGTGATCCTAAATTCAACTAAATGGAAACTTTTTTTGAATCCACTCATTTAAAAGCTCAATTAGCAGCTTTCAACTTTTAGTTGGTTGGTGTTTTTATTTAAGCTCTCGTGTTTTATTCCTTCCTAATTATTGTCAAGTATTTATTTTAATTGGAAGATTAGGTTTGAAAATACCTAGTTGAAAGTGTTAATTTTAAACTCAACCTGACATTTAAAAAAATGGATGCCATCTTATTAATTTCGGAACCCCCTTCCTCAGAAGAAGAAAATCGAACAAAATCCTTGATAGAAGTTGAAATTCCTACTGTAAGGGCTGCTACTAGTGTCGCGAAAAATAGCGGAGGGGGCAAAGTGGGGAAGGGTCAAGAAAACGATGCCATTAATACTGTTGAATTGGTAAGAGATGGATGATGAAATGTGTAAAATTTCTGGATGTTGGTAGTTTTGCTTTCTATCTATATGTATGTATGTTGTTTTCAGGTTTATATGCATAGGTTTATTGTCGTTTTAAATTGATCATTAAAAATTTTAAAACATTACTGTTGATTTTTTAATAAACAGGCCAAAAAACCACATCTAACAGAAGAGGATGTGAAGTGCCCGATCTGTTGGTCAATTTTATATGAGCCAACAACGCTACCATGTAAGCATTCCTTGTGCATGTCGTGTTATCTAACGCATGCGGAAGAGACATCGCTCAACTGCCCATGTTGCCGACGTCGGTTATCAATTTGGAGCAGAAAAGCAAAAAAGCAAAATGATTTATTGGATAAGGAACTGTGGAATCGTTTGAACAATGAGGTATATTGTGAATGTGAACATTATTTTTATGACTTGTCTGTATGCATAAATACTAGTAAAGAGCACTTGGGAAGTTGAGAGCTTGGTTAGTCATGTATGTATTTAGCGTTTTATTTAACATTGATTGACATTTTTTTAGTTTCCAGACTTAATCCAAGCAAGAGCGAATGGAGACGACTCCCAAGGTCTTTTATCTGATGATAAGTCGTGTTCACAACTTAATGTTCGAGATGGAGTTCTGAGCAGTGCACCAGGAGTAATTTTTACAGAGTTACAAGAAGTACTGAAACCACATCAAGATGACATGGAGAAGGAACGTTTAAGGGAGGAAGCCGCCAGTATCAACCTTATCAAACAGATAGAGGTGAAGTCATGAATTTTATGGCATTTTATTTTAGATATGTGATGATAAGCAAAATTTGATGCTGAGTTGATAATAGTTTGTACAGATTCACGTTGATCTTTCCCAACAGGAAGATGAAAGAAAGTTGCTCATCAATTTCCAGGAAAGGGAAAAACAGGACTTTGTTCTAGCCAAGAAGCTACACGTGGAACTGAACGTCGGCGACGACCCTGGGGATAATGACGATAATGATAAACCTTTGAGAAGAAGCACTAGGGAGAGGAAGCCATCTCAAAAGTTGTTCCACAGTTCTGCTTCTATTAAACTTGAAAACACGTCCGACACGTCCACTGTTACCAGAACCACTCATAAAGTAAAAATTGACATAAAATCTTCTCCACTGGAAAAACAAGCATCACAGAAAGCAAAACAATTCAACAAAGTTATGAATACGTGCAACATTTTTAACGATATTGCAATGGACTCCAGCAGCAACATCTCAACTCTTTTGAACAGCAACGAAACAGTAGCAGCAACAGCAGTGGTAAAGATCGATCAAGAAGAAAATACTGGCATTTCAAATGACTCGTGTACTCCTACCACCACCATGTTTGATGATGATGAACCATCAATTCTAAACAATATGGATATATGTCAACCCAAACAAAATTCATGCCCTCCAGCAGTTACGGACTTTATGCCTGCCGCTGTCAAACAATCGTCTGTCTTATCTTACGCAGCTGCCAAAATCCTTCAACTACTCGGGCCTGACGACGAGCTAATACCGCCTAGTGACAATGAGGACGAAGATTATCGCTCCTCGGCATTAAAGCAAGCGGACCTTACGTTAAAGGCTGCTGAAAATGCTTCCATTTTCGACGACGAAGAAGACACCATTATTGATTATGAACATGTTATCAAAGAAGCTGATGCGGTTGCAGCACGATACCAAGAGCAAGCTGATAGAGCATTCGCAGAGTCTTTACAAAGAAAAATGAAATGGGGAATCGATGAAGGGAGAGGAAAAGATTCAGAAGAAAAATATCCTTTAAGGGCATGGAAAAGAACTAGAACCTCCGAAAATGTGTAAAAGCCAGTCGTTTCTCGTTTAAAATAATTTTGTATTTTTTCACTTTTCATGGTTAATAGGCATACTTTTGTTAGCTGCTATTCTTCTGATGAATGTCAATTGAAGTATTGTTATAATATTACTACGGGATAATTTGAGTTGATTTATATTGGTAGCACTAAGCTTGTTGCTTGTACATTGCATTGTTTTCTTTTTGTTAGTTTTTAGTTAGTTTAGTATCTGTTGTAAGTGTCACTTACTATGCATGTAAAATCAAAAATGCTCTGATAAAAGTTCAATAAAAAATTTATTGTCTGCTTTTTTGTAGACTGTAGACAATACATCCGTTTATGTCTTTCTTTGAAAATTTAAACAATCATGATTAGCTCTATATGACACATGACAGATGCACATTGCATTGTTTTCTTTTTGTTAGTTTTACTTAGTTTAGTATCTGTTTTAAGTGTTACTTACTATGCATGTAAAATCAAAAATGCTCTGATAAAAGTTCAATAAAAAATTTATTGCCTGATTTTTTGTAGACTGTAGACAATACATCCGTTTATATCTTTCTTTGAAAATTTAAACTGATTAGCTCTATATGACACATGACAGGGCTTCAGTCCATTTCAGTCCTTTTACGGTTTCTTCAAACGGTTTATACTCCAAGCCAATCCATCCATCATAATTGTTTGTAGCAAGCACATTTAATACGTACTTGAAGTCTATTTCTCCTGCGCTGTCTGGCTCGTTGCGCGATGGAACCTGAGCAATTTGTATATGTCCTGTGTAAAATAAGTCGATGGTTAAGTAAAAAATTATACCTCACCGTAAGGAATGAGTTCGAAAAAATATTTTTGTCCCTAATTTAGTACCTGTATATGGTAACGATTGCTCAATCCTCTTTGAAAGATTTCCATGTATTTGTTGTAAATGAAATAAATCCATCATTAAGCGTATGTTAGGGCTGTTTATAGATTTGATCATTGAAATCGCTATTTACAGAATTTTAGTAAGCAAAAAATAATTAGAAATTAGAAAGGGAAATACCACCAATGCAATGTAAGATCTTTTTTGAGAATTTTTGAGAAAAGAGAACTTTTTTTGGAATTTACCTAGGTCATAATTATTCATAATATAACCTGGCACAGTTTGGTTATTTATTGGCTCTATAAGGCCAACGATTCCACGTTTTTCCAACTCTGGTACTACAGACCTTAAATTATTTTCCAATGTTTGAAGACATTTACCCTTGTTCACTTGATAACGTCTCAGCGGGTATCTTTCCACTCATAATGTGTATTCTAAAATTATCAAACCGCTCGAGAACGCATAACAGCTTATTATCATACAAAACAAGGTCGATTTGAATTTTAAAAAAGTCATGCATGCAGCTTCTACCTTTTGCAATCGAGTGCGTCGGCATACTCAATTGACAGTCGCATTGCTTTTTTAAAGTCTTCCTCCCTTCCGGGAAGTGCAGCTAGGCCAGATTCGCCAAGATTTGTTTGACCTATTAATAAGGAAATAAGTGTATGACATTGCAGTGTTCTCAGAAAATATTAACTTGACAATGATAAAATCACTGGTAAGTATAGGCTATAAAAACTACTCCCGATGAATTCACATACAGTATACTATATATAAACTTAAGCAAGGATTACCTGGATATGAGTTAATTAGAATTTGTTCCACTCCGACTTCTTGCCGTTTCTTTGCGATTTCGCTGACCGGTATGTCATAAGGAAACCATAGCTCGACTCCTTTAAACCCAAAATTTTTGGCAGCATCGTACCTCTGGAGCAAGCTTTCGTTTTCCAGGAACATCATTGAAATATTGGCACAGAATTTTAGCTTGTTCAATTGTGAAATTTCGTTGAGATTACAACAATGTTTAACGTTTTTGGCGTAGATTTTATTTTACTAAAAATAAGTTTTAGCTGTCTGATATCTCTCTCATGGAATGGAACATGGAACAAAAATGGAAAGGTTAGAGAGGCAGTTGTACATCTGTTTCTTTCTAGTCTTCTATTAAAGCTCTTGTCTATATTTGTTTCTTTCTATCCATGTGTTGGTTGGCATTGGGTCTTTGGTGTTACTAGATGTATAGACTATTCAAGTCAAGGTCAACCGTATATGAGCTAAACAAATACATCTAGTTCTCGCTAATCCTGAAAACACGTATGTAATAACTAATAAGCTTTTTCATAAAAAAGATGAGTTCTTTACAGGCAAAGTTTACCGCTTTGCTGTCTAGTCCGTAAGAACTGTATAATATGGTTATCGTTATCATTTAATGGTCCAATGAAGCCCCTATAATATTTTGCGATTTATTAGACAACAGAAATATCAAACCGGTTGGGAAAAACGATAATCACTATACGAAATTTAAATTTTTCTGTTAAGCCAATTTATTCGAAAAATATCTCTCAACAAATATCATTTTCAACAAGAATTTTAAAATTTATTATTATGAGCGTACCATAGTAGATAACAGCTAACAGATAAAAAGGTTAATTATATACAAAGGCATGGTATATGCGTAGATATCCATAAATTAAAATGTTATACGCTCTGTATTTTGAACTATAACAATGTTCTATTCCAGTCTCCAGTTACAGATTTTATAAATTGCAATTTCATCGTATCTGTTTACAGCATTTTTTATGATAAATAGTCCATAAATCGTAAAAAGCAAATTAATTATACTATAAAAATTACTGCATTTTAACTCATCATGTTAGTTAAACTCTTCAGTAAAATAACAAGTTTAGAAATATTAATAAATAATAAAATAATAAATAGGTGCCACATAAATAAACAAATAAATAAATAAATAATAAAAATTACTGCATTTTAACTCATCATGTTAAGTAAACTCTTCAGTAAAATAACAAGTTTATAAATATTAATAAATAATAAATAGGTGCCACAAAAATAAATAAATAAATAATAGATTGATTAAATCGTTTTTATGCTATCCCGAGGCAGTGTGTCGGTAGTTAAAACAAAATATTTAAAGGATTTACTCTAGTGTAGCTTCCAGAAAGAAAATACGTACAAACTCCACGTGCAAAATATAACCTGTTTTGTACAAAACCTAGCAGATTATTAAATGTACCACTAAAAGTACCCCATCAATTATTGCATTTTTTGTGCTCACTGTTGTGTTCCTACTTGCATTTCCCCCAGTTATAATCCCATTGAGCATTAAAAAATAGATTTACAGCACGTTATGCAATGCTGTTTTACTGTTAAAGACAGTTCAAATTTTACATAACAGACGAATATATATAACTCTAGAAAACTTTACTCACTTAACTGTAGTATAATTATAATTTATTTTGGCAAATATAAAGAAAACTTAACGTGAACGTGTCTGTCAAATTCAGGGACTTGTAAAATGCAACAATTCAGACGAGTATCATTTCGCCCCAATAAATTCGCACAAATATTTTTTTGAGAAGGACAAAACAATTAAGTGCAATATCTACGTAGCTTGTAAAAATATAAAAATATCGCTTAACTGTAGTATAATAATAATTTATTTTGGCAAATATAACGAAAACTTAACGTGTCTGTCAAATTCAGGGACTTGTAAAATGCAACAATTCAGACGAGTATCATTACGCCCCAATAAATTCGCACAAATATTTTTTGAGAAGACAAAACAATTAAGTGTAATGTCTACGTAGCTTGTAAAAATATAAAGATTCAAAATTATCAAATATCTATTCCATTTTTTAAGAAGATACTACCACATTTTTCTAAATATGATAATAGGGAACGGTAAAACCTGGCCAGTTGGAGGAGGTATGGGCGGCAAACTTGTCAGAGGACCGTTACCCATTTGCTTCCGTTGACCTGTTTGCAAGTGATGTATGGAGTAATGAGCATATGCCAAGAAAGATGCTATCAAAATGGCGACCAGAACAGCAACTCCAAGGCCGAAAAATATGAGTCCGAATCCCATTCTTGGTAAGCAAATGCCATAAACCAAGTCTTCTGATGGTCTCATTTTTCCACGCAAAACGACAGTTGGTTGAGCAACAGGAGTAGTTGAGTTTAGAGCAAAGTTTAGATCCGCTTGAGAAACAACTCGGAAAGTTCCTTGCACACCAATAGTGTCAGTGGAGCCTGTAACTGACCGCCTCCGTCTTAAACTACGAGGCCCTATTTTTGGTCCGGCAAAAAATATCAAATATTTCAATTTATTTATTTTACTTATTAATTTCCATTATTATGTACATATCCCACATCAGTATTTGATGAGACCCTCTAACCAAAGTTCCCATGCTATTCAAAAGGGGTACACCCAACCCATAAACAAAGTATTAACTTCCGGAAGTGGAGCTGGGAAGTTTACGCTATTTAATAAGCTATTACGTATTCAGTATTGCTATAGAGTGGGCGGGTATATTTTTTATCAACATTTAATGTTCCTCGGGTCAACTACTATGCATACAATCTCGCCGTCTCCGTTTATACCGAATTAGATGCATAAGCATAACTTCCGTTCTAACTATCCGATAGACTTCTTATTTGATTTATACACCTTAGACCGACATCCACTGGGATTGTATTTCATTCTAGGGGTCATTTCTCTTCAGTGATGTGAGGGGTCAAAAGTCATGTACATTTTAAATGGCATTTTTTATCGTCATTTTTTATCAACATTTAATGTTTCTCGGGGTTCAACTACTATGCATACAATCTCGCCGTCTCTGTTTATACGGAATTAGCTGTAAAAGCATAACTTCCGTTCTAATTATCCGATAGACTTCTTATTTGATATATACACCTTTTAGACCGACATCCACTGGGATTGTATTTCATTCTATGGGTCATTTCTCTTCAGCGATGTGAGAGGTCAAAAGTCATGTACATTTTAAATGGCATTTTTTATCGTCGATTCTACATTATTGACAATTTATGTTTTATGTGGAATGACCATGGTTCGATTCTCATCTATCCTACTGCTATTACGGGTCAGAGGTTACATTGTATTTATAAGTGAAAAAAATTTTAATTGACGATTCTTATACAATACATATTAACAGTGGGTCATTTTTAAAGGTTGAAGGTGGGCGGGTTGGTTGTGGGTGGGTGTCAGTGGGCGACGTTATCTTAGACCATTTCTTTGCATACGCGTTCGGAAGGTTTCTAACAAGGTTTTAACAGTTCTCGTTATACCTGATTTTGGAAATACAGGTCGACGAGCTGCTGCCGCTGCTTTTTCAGACGGACAAAGAATCATCCTCAATGGGCTCAGTCGGATTACCTTAATAAGACAAAAAATAACCAGTGAGTGAAATAAGCATCAGTCTCTTAAATCATTTTTATGTTTAAAAGTGCAATACTATGAAGTATAAAGTACACGACTTTTATTGCGTAAAGTACCTTTCAATGCCTGTGGCTGACTGATTGTCGCAACACTTATTGGCGTGTGCTCATTTTTCTTCTCAGTGTTTGATTCCTCTTTTTCGCCATCTTCTTGAACCATTTTCTCTGCTTTGATGTCATCCTGGTTCCCATTCTCAACGTTGTCATCGTCTGCTTCCTCTTCTTCTTCACTAGTTTCCTTTTGCGGTTCTCCTTGTCGAGCAGCAAGCTCTTCATTGTTGTTTTCTTCCTTGTGCTCTGGTGGCAGCATCATACTTTGAACCCTTTCTGCCTGTTGTCTGTGTTGCTCCAGCATGACTTGCTCTTGCGGTGGCATGTTTTCTCTAAACATATTTTGCGTCGGGAACATTGGTGGCACATTTGCTGGCATTTGATGTCTTCCATCTGGCATGTTATGTTGCTGAAAAGGTGAGATATTTGGTCGTTGTCTCACCAGTCCTGGAGGGATAAGCTTTCTTGGAGGCTGTCTGAACATACCAGGAGGCATTGGAGGAGGAGGTCCGCCAGGTGGAGAATGTGGGCCCCTACCAAAGTATCCTCGTGGGGGTGGTGGATGCATCATTTGAGGTGGATACTGGGGCTGAGGTGGTTGTTGAGATGGATATCTCAAAGGTGGGCCTTGCTGTTGTTGAGGAGGTTGAAACTGTGGAGGTCTTTGATGAGGATGTGGTGGCTGATTGGAAGGTTGAGGCAGAGGCGGACGTTGCATTTCTTCTGAACTTTGTTGCTGTTGCTGTTGTTGCTGCTGCTGCTGTTGTTGTAAATGATGTGGCTGTTGGTGTAACTGTTCTTGCTGAGCTTGTTGTTGTGCTTCTCTGTGTATGTCAGGCTTCTCTTTTGGAATTTGTTCGGGCCCTTCGTTTTCTCCATCTTCATTCTACTTCGATACTATTTGGCTTTACTTTTGTTTGGGAAATTTGTGACTGCACAGCAATTGGCTCTTGATCAGAGAATTGTCCATGAACGTCCGCAATATGCGAACCAGGGGGAGATGGAAGTTTTGAGCAGTGATCGGGACACCCATGCCTACATATTTCTACGGTACAACGTAAGTGAACATTTAGCATATCGGGAAATTTGAAGGCGCTTAAGAAAGCATAAGTCAAGACCGTTGCTCTTCCATCATCCAATTTCAGCTAAAAAAAGGTTAAAACAACATGGTGGGGTTCATCAGCAAATTAATAGTCTCTTCATCTGATTTCATTATTTAAATTCAAAATTAAATGCCCGTGTTTGAAATTATAAAATCTGCAACTACCTTTGAAAACTTTCCAATCAACTTGGGTCGCACAATGCATCCATCGGTATCGCTCAAAGAAAGGAGATTTCCACTTTGTCCGTCTGAAGCATCGCAGTCCTTAACCCTCATGTCAAATTCACCTGAAAAAATATGTGATTAGCTTTCATATATATGTACATGTACATCTTCAACTTGTACACGTGACACTTTATTTTAATTACCAGTAGGGTCCTTAACGGCAATCACCATTGTAAGGGTGGATCCTAATGGGACAATGCCAGTTAAAGGTGGGGCCCAAGGACCTTTGCCCTCCTGAATTTCCATCCAACAGTCAACATTATCCCCATGAAAGTTGAGCTCCACAATTTCTAAATCTGATATGACCATTGGGGATGTTTTGGTTGCGGTCTTTTCATAGTCATTAAACCACTCACAGCGCAGTCTCTTGGCTTCATCCCATAGCTTCTATTAGTTCTTCGTCATATTGAACCACCACCGTGTTTTCGTAGAACTTTCCGTGGTTATCTGGCTTTGTACCACATTTGTCATAATGAATATTGAAAATAAATTTGTTTTTTCCCGATCTACGACAAAAAATGTTCATAATAAGAATAAAATTACCGTTAGTTAATGTCCACACGAAAACCTTTAAAACAAACATTAAAAGGGACTGTATCATCTCTTCATGGTTTAAACTTTTCACAATGATCACAATATCTCTCTACCGCTATATACAGATTTATACCAACATTGTTATTGTTCCATATATATTTATTTACTTTTGTAAATTCAAAGAAGCGTCTACCGTCTTGGCATAAAAAGGCACAAATCTTTTCATGAACAAAGTCATTCGGGCTAGAAATGATGTTACATCCATGTCAATTGTCAAACAATGACAGAATGAATTGTATACTGTGTGGTGCATGTCACAAGTTGAATGTAAATACAATACATTGTACTATACCGATATTTCGCCGTACAAGCACAACTACGAAAAAGTTGACATATATGTGTTCAGACAGTAGGCATATGAAATGGGTGAAGCAGAGATAAAAGGTAATATAATAATAATAATTAACAGTAAATTGAGGATATATACGATAATTGTACGCACCATAACATTTTAAAACAATACTGACCAACTCTTTTCATCTACCTTCATTTAAATGCCCATCATTCTGAAAGTGGAACTTGAGGAACGACAGTGATCAAAGTGAAATGACTTGAACATGCAGGAAAAAACGACAATCTTAGCCTAGTGCAAATAAATATATGCGCTCGAAACGTAGGAAGATGATACTAAAAGGAACACAAAAAATATGCAAATGTGTCCTATTATTACCCACCTATTAAGCACATTTTTTTTTGTTTCGCAGTACATAAAGATATTTGTCGCATGTACTGAAATGAGATTTTAATGATACTGTGAATTATGGTGGCTGTCTCCTTTTTTAAGCAACTCCAAACTTAACTTGATTTGTTCAATGTACTTATTTATTTAAAAAGCCTTTTCTGATTTTTCGTATGTACCATAAAAACTACCAGCAGCCAGACAAATGAAAGAAGTCTTCAATGAATGTGACAACGACTACACTTTATTTCAGAGCTTAATTTGGTAGAAAACTTGAAAGGTTCATTTGCTACTGTGTGATATTTTTACGAACGACGAAAGGATTACGACGAGATGAATGAAAAACAATTTAGTACCTAAATTTGCATTGGCCATAAACAATAATAGCCAAGTCATTGTCAATTTTTGCATCTAATTCATTCTACAATTCCTATTTTCATTTTACGTTCCGAATTTTAACAACGCATTTTTTGCTTCAATTTTAAGTGTAATAACAAGCATTTCAATTACCTGGGCGGTACATAGACGCATCCTTCATGGCCATACATTCCTTTTGAGGCTACTAAGCCGTGAAAAGGGGAATCGAATTCTAGATGAACCTCCATGTGTTGAGAACCGCACATTACTTCCAAACTGGCTATTTTCGGCATTCCAACTTGGTCTTTCCCACGCGGCTAATCCCCCTCTATCATCTGCAGTCGTTACCTGTACATTTTAATTAGTTATACATCATTTACTTTCATCTATGAAATAATTACATGCTTATATAAAACCCCCGCTGATGATGCTCGTTTAAGTACATTGTTTCATTGTGTCTACTTGAAATATTATAAAGAGCTTCGCTGCAGTGCTTAAAAAAGTTTCAACTGTTCAACTAATAATTGAAAACCCACTTTTATTTCAAATCGCCTTTGTAATAAAAAAAGTAAGTTAAAAACATAAATAAAATTTCAAAAAACGAGACAATTCAATTTGTGCCAATTATATATGATCATAAACGGAAGAATCGACAAAATAAGGCCAACATTCATTTACTTTGCGTGTTTTACATATTGAATACTCTACCATCCGTGTTTTTATTATTATTATTTCATTACAATCGTTGTGGCAGATAAAAGAGAAAATGGAGCACTCTCTTTTACAAATGACAGCATTGCGTTGCCTGAAGATGTAGCAATTGGCGGAATGATGGTCTTTTACTTATTACCGCCTAATTTTTTGCACATCTGCCATTCCTCTACCTGACAGCTAAAATGCCTCTGGCCAATTATACAAAACTTAAAAAATTATTAGGGTAGCAGTATCGCAAACAACCAAAAAACTTAATTTATGTACTTGATTTTTTCTAACAGCTTCATGTGACACGCTTATTTATTGAAGTATATAACTATATTCACAATTTAGGAATGTTGTAAAAATTCTAATTTCATTCTAGATTATACCGAGGTGTCAATAAAAAATATTTGCTCGAATATGACAAAAAAAATAAAAAATGGTGAAATTTACGAGTCTCCTGTGGACAATAAAGTACGAAAACATATTGTAAAAGCCATAATGAAAGTTAGACTTTTCTTCAAAGTCATCATGCTATCAACATGCCTAAATCAACCGACCGTTTTATAGATTTGATATGGTTTTATTTTCTAACATTATCGTCACTTTCCGCTGAGCATCTCAGCCCCAGCGCCAGCCATAATCAACACACCCATGTTTCAAAGTAAATTTGTTTGTGGAAACTCGGACAAAAAAGTCGTGCTGGCCGAGCAAAGATTTCTTTTCATTACACACGTACAGAAAAAAATGAATTTAAAATCTGTATTTCTTCGAGACAAATATGCTAAAAATGGTTGGTATTATTGCACACTAGGTACACCATATAACGGGATTGACTACACTTCAATAATAATCTTTTATACAAAGTACACCCCTTTCAAATTTATTGAATATTACGCTACGCTATTGAAACTGAGGAACACCCACCTTTTTTCCAATTAATGTGGTTTTTGCGGTGTTTGGCACATAAAACATGAAAAAATGCGAAAAAATTGAGTTTACTAATTGAATTCATTGAATATCTCACCTTGAAGAACACGTTGAATAGTAGGAGCATTACAACAGTCCATGACATTACAGCGTTCATTCTAAATTGCTTTTGAAGAGTGCTAAACAAAGAGGAAAGAGAGTATCTACGGCTAGTCATCATGAAAAATGTTGCTTTCTGTAGTGAGCAATTTTTCTGAGGTGGACAAATCATCTCTGAAATTGTTGAGTTTCGCTCCTGGAAATTGGACTTTCGAAGACAAGTGGCACTTTCTTTTCTGACTGATTCTGTGTAATTTGCGGTAAAATAATCAGAGTCATCCATATTTGTGTAATTAGTCTCAATCCCTGGAGTTTTTGACGATTGGCTGGTTAGCGCAGCGTGTCCACTCATTAAATTCGCTTTTTTATGCTGCACTTGTGTTCCACCACAATTTGCATTT